>CAJDSM010012100.1:0-23625 GCA_903981925.1 Ostrea lurida | reverse complement strand
TCTCTCTCTCTCTCTCTCTCTCATTTCTCTCTCTCTCTCTCTCTCTCTTCTCTCTCTCTCTCTCTCTCTCGTCTCTCTCCTCCTCTCTCTCTTGATAATGAACATACCCAAACTTTATCATCATGCCGCATTGATGACCATGGGACCGAAGTGTTCTAGCTGGATTCATCACAACCACCAGAGAGATTCCACTACAACAAAAATGTTGCATATGTACGTTTATTGTATAGCTATATAACAAGAGGCCCATGGGCCACATCGTCACTCGAACACTGCTTCACTAAAAGAGCCAGTAGTAGCAACTTTAATCCCGTATTGTCCCCACCCAACCCTAGAGGGATTGCATTATCTAAACAAACTTATGTCTACTCCATATCAGGAAGCTTTCAGGTAAATATCCACTCGTCTGTTCAATGAAGAAGATTTTAAAAGGAATTTCCCTATATATGCACTGTTAAATATTGATTCCCTTATTGTCCCCAACATTACCCCTGGGGTCATTGATTTGAACATAAATTGAATCTCCACTATATCAAGAAAGCTTTTCTGGCCCAAGTGGTTCTTGAGAAGATGATTTTTAAAGATGTTCCCTATATAATCTATATGTAAAACTTTGATCCGCCTATTGTCGCCCTCATCGAACCCCAGGGTCATGATTTGAACAAACTTGAATCTCCACTGTATCAGGAAGACTTTCATATAAATTTCAGCTTTCTGCCCAGTGGTTCGTTGAGAAGAAGATTTTTAAAGACTTTTCCTATATAATCATATGTAAAACGTTTGTATCCCCATTGGGGCCTCATCGTACCCCCCCAGGTACATGACTTGAACAAACTTTGAATCTCCACTATATCAGGAAGCTTTCATATAAATTTCAGCTTTTCTGGCCAGTGGTTCTTGAGAAAGAAAGATTTTTTAAAGATTTTTCCTATTATAATCATATGTAAAACTTTGATCCCCTATTGTGCCCCATCGTACCCCCGGGTATTGATTTGAACAAACTTGATCTTCCACTTATATCAGGAAGCTTCATATAAATTTTTCAGCTTTTCTGGCCCAGTGGTTCTTGAGAAAAGAAGATTTTTAAAGATTTTTCCTATATAATCATAATGTAAAAACTTTGATCCCCTATTGGGCCCGCTCGTACCCCCGGGGCCATGATTGAACCAAACTTTGAATCTCCACATATCAGGAAGCTTTCATATAAATTTCAGCTTTTCTGGCCCAGTGTTTGAGAAAAGATTTTTAAAGATTTTTCCTAATATCATATGTATAAACTTTGGATCCCCTATTTGAGGCCCCATCGTACCCCCGGGGTCATGATTTGATACACAAACTTGAAACTCCACTATATCAGGAAGCTCATTATAAATTTCAGCTTTTCTGGCCCAGTGGTTCTTGAGAAGAAGATTTTTAAAATTTTTCTATAAATCATATGGTAAAACTTGATCCCCTATGTTGGGCCCCATCGTACCCCGGGGCATGATTTGAACAAACTTGAATCTCCACTATATCAGGAAGCTTCATATAAATTCAGCTTTTCTGGCCCAGTGGTTCTTAAGAAGATTTTTAAATGACACCACCCTTTTTTTGCATTTTCGTAATATCTCCCCTTTGATTGGGGCCTGTCCTTCATTGAAACAAACTGAATCCCCTTCACCCAAGATGATTTTACCAAGTTTGTGTGAATTTCGTTCAGTGGTTCTGGAGAAGAATCGAAAATGTGAAAAGTAAACGGACAGACGGATCAGACAGACAGACAGCAGACAGCGACAGCGGACAGACAGACGACGGACAACAGGCGATCAGAATAGCTCACTTGAACCTTCGTCAGGTGAGCTAAAACCTCATCGTGAAGAATTCAAAATTTCCATATATTTTTTTACGGTTTGCATTATAAACTTAAGGGTTAAAAGGGATGTTCAGCATTTCTGACAAGATTTGATGTTAAACATTAAAAACATTACTCATCAAAATTGGCAACCAAATTTGAACCTTTTGGAATGCAAAGATAGGAGCGATATTTTAGTTTACAAAGAAAATAGTGATGAAACGTTAATTCAGTCATTTAAAATACTTGAAATGCGTTGTACATCGATTTACTATACATTTTGAAAACTACCTCAACCTTGTTTATATATCATAATAAGCTCCTGTCATAATCTAAAAAACCTTATATATGATATGTTCTTTGAAAATCTTTCAAACGCATTATAAGACAATATAATGTACATGTATCATTAAAAATGAAGAACAGATTTAGGGGGAATCGTGAAACCAGTTCCTTTAAGCCCGTTTTGACACACGAACTGCGCAACTATTAATAAACATAAATTATGCATCGATTAAGATTCAATATTTTGTACTTAGTCGATGTCGTTGCAGAATAAAAGGCCCAGTATAAGCATAAATGAGAGAACTTTTTTAAAAGTAGGAAGTAATAATAAAAAAAAATCTCATTTGTCTCAATGTCCTGCTGTCATAGGAGAAAATCCATTGGCTGGCCATGAAATTTTTAAGACATGTGACTTGAATTTCGACATGCATGAAGTTAAGATATTACTTTATGCACCGCAATTATGCATTTCAAAATGATTGTATGATTTGTCAGCTTTGTATGAGGTGGTGTAGTGTGTTTATTTAGGACGATCTCTGTCTTTAGCTACATGTACGTTACGAGTTTTCCCTTGGAACTTATGTTCGACTTCTTATACCCCGACAATACTACTATTCTAACTACCAGCTTTAACTTTCTTCAGACATTAACCTACATTTGTATAGCTAGAAGGCAAAAATATGCATTAAAGCTCAATGTACATTATGATTGATTGTGGTTGCATACATATTGCTGACACCAGTTGTCAACGCAAGTCTATATAGTAAAACAAAAAATGGGGAAAAGCACTGCAATTTTCAATTATGTGTCCATACAAAGGTTTGGGAACACTGATTGTTTTTAGCACACAAACTCTACTTTTCCGGGATTCATAACTCGGTTAGGAAAAACGATATGAACCTCGTAGCTGAGTTCATAAGAATGCAAATTAGTTAGGTCAATCACGGGGTCAATCATCTAAAACTGCACATCGGCCTTCGAAACCGTAAACTTTGACGGTAAAAGACTTTGTTTTTCACCCGGTTATTCCAAGGGCATTTGTTGTCTTTTATGAAGTGAAAAATAAAAGTGTAACAGAAATGTCCAGCTTCTTCAAACCTTACGTCACAATCGAATTGACGACGTCAAAAACAATACCCAAAGCTGAAAAAATTTAGGTTGTGAAATAGAAAGTAAATCAAAATATGCCTTTAATGATCGTTGTGTGATAAATAGAATCTTAAACTCGGCTTATGGCATATGAAATTTATGAAATTCGTTACTGGATTAAATAATTTCCCTCGCCAAGGTTCGGGAAATATTAAATCCCGTAGCTCATTTCATAAATTATATGCCAAAGCCCTCATCAAGATCCTCTATTTTATTCTATCTCTAACCATTATATATTACGTTCCCAAAGAAAGTTTTCGAACATCTTTTTTTTTTTTTTTTGCTCTGCATTCCTTAAAGGGATAATCACTCATTTTGTCCAAAAAAAAAATTTAATGAATCAAAATGAGCCTATATGTCTCATACAGGTGATTTTCTGTTAAAAAATAACCATTTTATGCATTTATCTGCATTTATTTCCAAGCTAAACGTTTATATCTCTAAAATATTGTCCCATTAATTTTTGGCTTCCTGGACAAAAATTCAATTTACTATATATAGGTTGTTCCTATTGTAAGTTTTAAGAACATACAGTCATTTCTACAGTTGCAAAATATTATTCATATAATATCTTTTTTATATATCGAAAGGATAAGATGATTTGGGGTTGAAAAATTTTTTTCACGAAAATGAGCGATACTATCCTCTTTTAAAAAAGATGGTTGACCATTACATTTTAGTCTGTCTAGATCTGTCCGTAACTTTTCACATTTTCGACTTCTTCTCAAGAACCACTAGGCACTAAATTAACCAAACTTGGTACAATCATCCTTGGGTGAAGGGGATTCAAGTTTGTTCAAATGAAGGACAGGGCCCCCTTCAAGGGGAGATAATCACAAAAAGGCAAAAATAGGTGGTTGTCATTTAAAAAATCTTCTCAAGACCACTGAGCCAGAAAAAGCTGAAATTTATATGAAAGCTTCCTGATATAGTGCAGATTCAAGTTTGTTCAAATCATTACCCCCGGCGTACGATGGGCCCCATAGGGATCAAAGTTTTACACATGATTATATAGGGAAAATCTTTTAAAATATTCTTCTCAAGAACTACTGGCCAGAAAAGCTTATATATTAGTGAAATAAAAGTTTGTTCAAATCATGATCCTCAGGGGTAATGTGGGGCAACAATAAGGGATCAGTATTTTGCATGCAAATATATATAGGAAATTTCTTTTAAAATCTTCATTTGAACCAGATGTAGATATTCACCTGAAAAGCTACCTATATGAAGTAGATTTAAGTTTTGTTTAGATAATGCCTCCCCCTTCGAAGGTTGGGTGGGCCACAATATGGATTAAATTTACTGCTCTTCTTAGTAACGCAGTGCTCAGGTGAGCGTTGTGGCCCATGGGCCTCTTGTTTTTACTACCGGTACATGTAGCCATCGGGAGTTGCATGTATTTTCATTTTAGTGACATTTTGGAGTACATCTTGCAAATGTATTCTCCTCCGTAATTATCAAAGCTAGAAACTTCAACTTTGACACAAGATAGAATCACATTGTAGATGTTTTGTCAGTCCTTTGAATTGGCCGAAAACGATTCGCCTAAAAACTGGATGCCAAACATTTTCACCAAATTGTATGATTTTGGACTTTCCATCAAAATTATTTCTTTTCTGGCAAATATTTTATTACAAAATATATACAGTTCGCCAAGGTCTTTCGAACCATATGAAAGAAATTGGCCCTAAGACCTCATGGCTAACCTGTAAGACGGTGTCGCTAATATAAATAACTTCTTTACTCTTAAAATACTATATTGTAGGTCTATCTGACCGTATCATGATATAGGGATGCAGGCCTAAGAGCTCACCTGCACGAATTATTTAAGGTCGATATTCATAACTCAGAGTTCTTACTCGAGAAATTTTGTTCACACATATTGAATTTTTATTTTTTATTTTACTAGATCTATCAAACCATATCAAGATATAAGCCTGCAGGCCTCATGGCTCACCTGTGTAAACCATTGAAGGTCGCTATTCATAATTCTTTGCTAGAAAACATTTTAAAATACATATTGAATAAAAGTTATTTAGTTTTACTCGGTCTATCTAGTCATATCAAATAGAGGCCTTCAAGCCTCATGGCGCACATGTACCGGCGATTTAAGTTTGCTATTTATAAGTCTACTTGAAAACAAATTGTTAAAACATACTGGACAAAAAATGTTTAGTTCTACTAGATGATACAGGCCCTCGGGCCTCATGGCTCACCTGCAAGAACAATTTAAGGTCGCTCTTGATAACTCTTTACTCGAAAATATTTTGTTAAGACATATTGAACAAACGTTAAGTTTTATTAGATCTATCTAACTATATCAATATATTGACTTGCAAAGCCTTGTGGCTCACCTGTACAGACGGTTTAGTATCGAAATTGATCATTTTTATTCGTTAGTATTATGTTAAGATATATTGAACAAATGGATTTTAATTTTTCGATATCAAGGCTATATTATAATGTCAAAAATATATCCATAGGCTTCGTGCCTCACCTGCACAGACAATTTAGTGTCACAGCTTTTTTCAACATATGATTCTCGGATCTTATCTTTAGATCAATGGCCTACATTTTCATCTCCAAAAGACAAACGGAAGACCTCCTCGTTGTTCGCAACGAGACTATGTCTAGTTATAGTTATTTTCCTTAACTTTCCTCTCGATTTTCACAGCCATATCTTGATTGATTTTCATGAAATTTCCAGGAAAAGTGTTTTTGGTGGGGAAAAAAATTGCATGAATATTCTGAAAATATTTGTAATTTCCGATCGGGAGTTATTTCCCTTTTAGTGAGTTTTGGAGGCCCGTCTTGTCCAACTATTTCCACCGTAACTATCGAAGCCAGAGACTTTGAACAAACAGTTGGAGACGAGATAAAGTCTTCATTCTAGATATTTAAAATGATTCACCTAATTACTTGTCATAAATGAATACGATTTTTTTTGGGGTTGAATTCTCTAAATTTTGACTTTTGAGCTAGATTATCTATTTTTAGCAAATATTTTGTTAAAAACATATTATGTGCTCGTTCCTTTCACCTGTAGTCGTTTTTCATGAATGGAATTTTCACAGTCAAAATATGTTCTTATCTAATCAGAAATCGGGCTGCGAAAGGTTTACTTGCTGCCCGCAGCGAATCGTGTATACAGTATAGTTAAGGTATTTCGTTTCTTATAGTGGTTCACAGTGGGATTAAGGTGTTCAGTGAAATTATCACCTAATTACATGCATATCCAAATCAAAGTAAAATTCTTTCCAAGCGTCGTTTATTTGCTAAATATCGTCTGTCAATGTATAAACAACCATTCATTCCATCCCTGCCTACCTGCTACGTCATCATACTTTCAGTTGTTTATCATAACGGATTGGGAGTAACACACCGTACACTGTTTGTAACCTCTAATGATAAAACGCTGCTATAAGCGTAACGGTGTATGTTGCACTATAAGTGTTGCTTAAAAGTCGATATTTCGAACTGGAAATTATAAACGCCGTCTTATGATACAAATTGCATTGAAGGCAAAGTTATCTCGACGCTTGATTAATGAAATAGGAAAATATCGACATCTCCTACCGTTAATGATATAAAGTTATATCATTAAGCGTAGCATTTCATTACTTAATGATACAAATCAACCTATACGACTTCCAATGCTTTGCACTAAAGGTTAATAATATGTGTGTCTTAAAATCATTTAACTCCTTGATGCCAGGTAACTATGGTGTATTAGGTGACCTAAGAGCTTATCCAGGCAATCTTGTAAACAAAGAAAGGCAACTTATCAGGAAAGGGCACTTGAACTTTAAGCTTACTAGGCGAGGTAAAAGACTAAAAATATCAGTGGAAAAAAGATATGACCAATTACATATCGTAGTGCTGTAGTATTTTATTAAAAAGTCGCACCATTTACTCAATAGTGTCTTTATCAAAATTTCAAACAAAGGTTAATCAAACAAGCATATGAAATTCTACGATATGCAATTAAAAGTCCTCGGAATGATGACACATTTTACAATATACTATTGTTTATGATCCACAGTCTCGTTGGCAAGGTTTGTCCAAACATACACTCGAGGGTCAAAAATATGTTTCACTATATAATTATTGAATGAATACATTTTTAAGAGCATGATAATTTAATATTGTCTACTGGCAATCGATAACTATAAAAATCTCACAAGATGAAATCATGTATATTTCGGCTCTAGATAAATATTTCTCTCTGTGTAAATCAGTTTACACATTCACGTGGGATCTCATGTTAATGAAATTTATTTGAACGTAATTCTTTATACACATTTTCATTAAGCATTAAATAATTTAATAATAAATTATTAGCCAAGTAAATACTCTACCCATCATTCAAAAATCGACCCAAAAAAAAATATTTGATTAAAAAGATACTTAAGTAAGCATTTGTCATGGATCTTGAGTGAATTCTGCATTATATTCTGAAAATATTAAATATAAAATTTTGTGAAGTTTTTAAAAATACTTTTGACCTTTGAGTGACGGATATATCGGACGCCAATTACATACCCCCATTCTATCAGGAAACACTGAATAAAAAGTTTGCATATATATTGAAAATTGTATGAATAATAACATTTTAAAATCCTTAATTTGTGATACATTTAACATATCATAGTTAGAAGCTCCGATTATCACAAAATTTGATTTGCATGTATCAAAAATCACTTGAACTTTACGCTTAGGTGAACTAAAAGACTTTGTAAGTGGAAACAGTTCAAGTGGTCAAGTTCAAGTGTCCATTAGAATCATAAATACCATAATTACAGAATTTATGGCAAAACATTACTTGCTCAAACATTTTGTTAATATATTGAACAAACGTTGTTAAGATGTCAAAAAAAAAAAAAAAAAAAAGACCGCAAGCTGTACAGACGATATAGTATTACAATTGATAATTTTGAACTCGTAAATATTCTGTTAAAATATATGTCAAATATGGGTTTGTAAAAGAGCACAAAAAATGAAAAAAGATATATTAGTAGGTCTTGCCGTGTTCCAGTTTTTTCTACATAGCATTTGCGGCTAGTAACACGGAACGTATCATTTTTACGGAAAGTAACAGTCTAGATTTTTTTGTTAGGATGATTTATCCTACTTCTGGAATAAGAGTACCAAACCCCCCACCTATGGACCCGACGACGTTACCCAATATTGAAGCAGAGGACAGTTATAAATCTTAGGGCGTGCTGATTGGCACAATATCATAGAATGAAATTATATGGAATTGAAAGAATAATTATCAAAGCTTAAATTAACTTGTTGGATAAAAATTGTATTGATTAATCAGAATGGAACAAAAGGAGAATTGCACATGGTCAGGGTATGTTTGAAAATGAAGGGTGTATTTACTGCTGATTTCTGTGTTTTAAAAATGTACAAATATGACCTATTAAAGACATGGGACCAATATAATTTTGTCATTTTTAATACGCACTGGAATGAACTTTCAAATGTTGGTGGACATGGTGGTCATTTGTCTCAAATCAATTGAATGGATTTTCATGAAACTTTCAGGGATGATAGAGAAAAAACATACACTTAGATTTTTTTTCCGGTGGTCAAATATAATGGCCGACTTCCGATATTTGAAATGACATCATGTTCAGACTTTTTCACAGAAAAAGTAAAAGATAATCATCAAACGTTTAGGGATAATATATCTCAAGTACTACATGTAAGCGAACTTTAGGGGTCGAGTATGTCGGCCATCATTTCCGGTTGTCACGACACTAGAAATCAAAAATTTCAAATTCTTATTTCAAATCGAAACCTATACCACTTTATTAAACCTCTTTTGAAGTATCAAAAACATTTTACCCCATCGGGACGGCTTCAGTGGTAAAGCTCTCGTCTCGTGATCGGCAGGTCGTGCGTTCGAACCCTGTGCTCGGAGCGACCGCGTCAAACCTAAGACTTTAAAATAGGAAGTGGTTGCTCCTTCGTCAAGAGCTCGGCATTTAGAAGTGAGAATCATGGGTCTTTCGGATATGACCTGAAAAACGGAGGTCCCGTGTCGCAGTAGGTGTGGCCCGCAAAAGAACACTCACTGCTAAAAGCCGTAAGTGCTAAGCCCTTCATCGGCAATGGTGAAGTCTCAATATGAGTGAAATATTCTCATCGGTACGAAAAACAAACAAATAATCAATTTACCCCACCGGAACTCAAACTGTCCACTTCCGCTTATTTCGAAAAAATCTGTTCTCATTTTTCAGAACACAGGTTTATTTTCAAACTTGTGTGAACCAATAGCTCCACAGATATTTTAGTGAAATATTATGGATAAAGTCATCCAAGTTTGGTTGAAATAATTATTTTAATGATTCCGACAGTCGAACTTAACTCACAGCTTTCAATAGTATGTTTGCCCCCCACCTTTGCCACTTTGATTTTACATACATAAAGGGGACCCATATTAGGCTTTTTTAATAGCATTTTCAATACTCGGCGGTTTATTTTACCTGGAGAAAACTTTCAAATTATATTTAATTTCCATTCAGTATTCGTGTTTAGTAATAAATTTTAGACTGACCACACACTTTATATCAAATATTATGAATTCAAATCGCAATGGGGTTCGAATTGACTGGATACATAACATGGCTACGTCAACAGACAAATTAATTTGAAGCTGCGAGTTTTCAGGTAGCATAGGACTTTAATGAATATTTGAAGGTATGTTTAGACACATATACGGTAGAAAAATATGTAAGGAATTTTTGATATTTAATTTAGATTTATGGCTGGGCGATAAAGGAATAAAACGATATAGGAGGAGTGTTCCAAAAATAATGTCATTTCACCTTATTCGCGTGAACATTGTGTAAATATCTTTAAGTACTGAAATCACATTGACACATTTGATTGATCATTGAAGAGTAGCGGAAGAAAATTTCAGGTTCATAATTTCACTGACTTACATGTATATATTTGTACGTTGTACATTGCTTTTCAGCGTATTCGTTACACTATACTCAAAATGACTGGGAAAAGAGGAAAATATTGCACTTAAAATTACGGCCTATATAAAAGGCAGGCCCTTACTTAGCATTACACTCCTAAATATTCATCGTGAGGTCTGTAATATCTATATGGGAATGGACAAATGTCTCATAGGTTTGTTTGTAGGTGGATTGCTAAAATTAAAACAGGTTACGAACACCTCAAAGATGTTACTCGCCACGGCGACAATCAAGAAAAAACTATGTACCTTGCATGAATAGTACCTTAAAAAAGGCTATATACAGTGTATAAGAAACAGATGCTTAGAGGAATATTTGAAAAAACAATAAATCAAACAAAAACTGCGAGAAATATAGAACACCGAGAAATTTGGTCAATAAATTAAAGAAAACCCCAATAAGGAACTACTTTTCAGGAAGGTGTGTGGGAGGTCAGAAATCTAGTGAATTTAGGCCAACTATTACGCCATTTCTGTCTTTAAAAATGTAAAACTTGTGATAACAAAATAGTTTTGTGTAAAGAGGGCAAAGATTTAAATAACAGCAAGGAAATCTGTGGTACTTTTAATTAATTTTACGTAAATGTTGCAAATGACATAGGCAAGGATGTGACATTTGATGAACATAACCACTGTAGCCCAGAATATAACATTACCAGAAAGCAATTTTGCATTTAAACATATAGATGCTGGTACCATCAACAAAATAAGGTCCTAAAAAGGACGCGGGAGTCCAAGGCAATTTCCCAGTTATTAAATATGTGTGAGCTGGTAAATCAATATATTAGTACAAGTAAAAAAGACCCAGATAGACAAGCAAGTCCATGTCATCCCGTTATTCAAAAAGGATGACCCTCTATCGAAGAAAACTACAGGCCAGTCAGTATTTTACCGGTACCCGTCATTTCGAAAATATGAAAAGGTCATGTTTGTGCAGTTATCGGAATATTTTAATAAAATTTTCCATGATTTTTATGTGCTTTCAAGAAAGATCATGGATGCCAGACCATATTGCTCCGATTGCATATGCGTTGGATCAAAATTTACATGTGGCAGCTGTTTTAATGGATCTTTCGAAAGCTCTCGATTACCTGCCACTAGATATTCTTTTATGTAAACTTTCAGATTACGGACTTTCTTCAAAATCTGTAGAACTTTTGGGAAATTGCCTGTCTTGTCGTTCACAGCAAGTAAAAATCAATGGAGTCTTGAGCAACTGGACAGGGATACCACAAGTGTCCATGCTTGACAGTCTTTTGTTTAATGCTTCTATTAATGATATATTCTATTTTATCAAACAAGGAACACTCTATAATTACGCTGTTATATAACTTCGTCATTTACATAATAAATGACATTTTTTCAATTCACATTGCTGTCCTGTTTTCACTGCCTTTATCAAGTAACAAGCAAAGGCTACCTGGCACGTTCATATTAACTATGGAACATAAATATCCTTCTACCATGAGACTTTCGACAAGCTTATCTCTGCTTTACAAGAAGAGAGCAACAACTTGATCAAATGGTTCAGAGACAATTGTATGCAGGCGAATCCCAACAAATTTCAAGTTATTGCTGTTGGTATCAAAACCTATAAAAGTCTGTTTTTTAGAATCGAAAATGCTGAATTTTATGTAAGAGGGTCTGTTAAAACTTCTGAGGGTAGTTAAACTTAATTTTGAGAGCCATATAAGTACCCTTTGCAGAAAGGCTGCCCAACAGCAAAGAGTTGGTGTATTCTTATCAAAAACAAGCAGACCTACTATCTTTCAGTTTTATTCTACCCCATTTTAATTTTGTCATCGGAGGTGATAAAAGAAATCGAAATATTCTCATTGAAGTATTTTGAAATACCAAAAACAATTTACCCCACCGGAAAACTTAGTCTTAAAACAAAATGCATATGAAAGCCTGCAGCAACACTTCCTATTTAAGTTTAAGGTCTACTTTCTTTCTGTAAAATTTTCAATTTCTTCATTTTTCTGGTTGTTTTCCTGCAATTTTCTGTGCTGAATAAAATAACCTCATACAGGATATAGAAACAATTTCATTGACAGGCCTTTCCCCGGAATTTTAACTTTCTTGCTAGGATGCTTTGCCTTTACTTGCGCAAACATATTTGAGGTACATGTACCACCAGTGAATGCCAAATACGCCAAACAAAGGTGAAATTTTACAATTTTTCCAACCAATTGTCTTTTGAAATATTTTCATGCGTGCAATACCAAAAGGCGCGGCGTTCAAATGACATATCAAGTAACAAAGAAGAGTGAACAGTTCAACAGAATTTATGCACGATTAAAAAAGCACTAAAGGATTGGAGCACTGCACCAGAGTTCAAAAAGCAATTAGCACATTTTCATGTCCAAATGGCCTAATTAGACACTCTGTACGAGACGGTACATAAACATAACACTTTTACGAGTGTTTTGGAAACGGGTTGGGAAATTTGTAGTAGGTACAGTCCAATATACTCATTTTGGTATATTTTTTTTCGATTACGGATTTTGCAACCAATTACCACTGTTTCGACCGAATAACCGATTAAAAATTGCCACCCCTATTAAATATTTATGTATACCATTATGAAATTTCAAAGACACATGATCGTGCAGACCTGAAACACATTGACACCACTTTTTAAATGGGGGAGGTTTGGGGAATATCCATAACCGTTACAATTAAAACTAGTTTATGATTGTGATTGTTATTTAGGCCGATGTGAAGGAGAGTCTAGACGTACAAAAACATTTATAATAGTTTACTATTATGGTATCTTCTATAAGAAGACACTACTGGTGACTGAAGACATCTTGAAGTCATCAAGCATACAAAAACATATCATTTTTGAAATCCGAACCGTTCATTTTCAATCCTTTGACAATAAAATTGTTGCGTACATCGAATACGATACTTTTATTTGGCGAAGAGAATCAAATTTACGTGTTTGAATAGAATATCCATTACAAACAATCCGAATTGTGTTATTTAAATTTTGCAATAATATAATACACAACGTGTATATGAACACACTGTAACAGTGTCGTAGAATATATTTTCCATGACAGGGTGGACCAGAGGTCGTAAATATAGGGGACTACAATGTACCTAGCAGTGGTGGATCCAGAATTTGTCGAAAGGGGGGGTCGTTGAAAAAGGAGCCAGTAAGCTTAAGGTCTGAGATGAAGTCAAAGTGGGGGGCCCGGGGGCGACGCCCTCGGAAGCTCTCGGGTTTTAGTGCTTTTAAAGTTACTTTTAGAGGTTAATTTATCTATACATAATAATTAATGGTCACCAAAAAAGGGGGGGGGCGCCCCCCCCTCTATATCCGCCACTCCCTAGCAAGGGGCTAGTACATGTAATTAGCAGCATGACTTCATATTGATGTTAACATTTCATCAGCATTATCTTGCTGATGTCACAGCTCAGATTTGCAATTTGTGTGGCACCTTATGCGGAAGATTCAATAGACAGTACATGCTGCGTGATACACCAATTTTATTTTGCAACTATTCTTGCTTCTTTGTTTTTGTTGTTGTTTATTTTGTGATGTTTTTTCGTTTTGTTTGTTTTTGGGGGTTTTTTTAGGGAGGGTTTTTTTATTGGGGGGGGGGGCAGTTTAAAAAAAACAACAACAATATATATCAAGATCGAGTAATGGTTTGAAACAGCAATCGGGGAAGAATACATTGGTATCCTGACTTTCAAATCTAAATTCACTTCCTAAAATTTGCAGTATATGAGCGTTTTAACTAAAACAGAGTATCGAGTAAACGTTTAAAACTAGACAAACTAACGATGAAATGTTACCAACCGTTGCGAAAATATTGATGATAACTGTTAAAACCGATTGATAACGGAACAGCAACCTGCCATATCGCTCTCCGGAAATCAAGAAAGGAGAAGGTCGCAAAATCCAACAGGAACGTGATGTAAACTTCACAAACGAACGCTTGCACGTCAGTGACGTTTGGACCAGGCAATATCACACCAAAGCTTCCATGTTGCATTTCTGCAGGTGATATCACGCTCATAATGCCCATTCCGGCAATAGCACCCAATACCTGAAAGCACACATAAAACAGGAATCTGGACACAGTGATACCATTCGTCACAAGGAAACCAACACTAATGGCGGGATTTACATGACCTCCACTGACAGTGCTCAAGGTCGTTATAATCACAGCAATGAAAAAGCCTGCTTCTATGGCAACATGAACACTGCTTGGTTTTGTTCCCAGGGTTTCGTGGTACAGCCCGGCTCCCACTGCGAACATGACTAGGAACATTACTCCTAGAAATTCAGCAAGTGATGCTCGCAAGAGGTCCAAGGACCTCAAATCATCCAATTCCCTTTGCAGAAAACTTTTCTTTTCCTGAAGTGCAATTGCTTTCTTCTCTTCGTGTGACATTTTCGTGCAGTGTTTTTAAACGTGACGATTTAATATTTACAGTCTTTTTTCAATAACCTTTACTACCGAACACTCGTCTGCAAAAAGATTGTACAGAATGTCAAGGCTAACGTACGATATAGCGTTTATCACCCAAGATAAGATTTCGACAGACAATTTATTGCCCAATCTCCATGAATGGTAATTTATATCCAGCTTCTACATATACAGGTAAACGAAACTGTAATCATAATATGAGTGCACCCCATGTGTCCTTTTTGTCAGCGCAAGATAGTTGAGTGACACACTGAGAGCCAATGTTTGGTGATTATGGTAAGCTCCTCTTCATGATAAGTACATTCATTGTATTCTATCCTCTTCGTTTTCAACAGATTTTAGTCTGCAACCTGAGGAGGAAAACATTGTTGCATCAAAATGCAAAGAATTTCTTTTTTTCTTTATAATAGATTCAGAGTATGAATAAGAAAATATAATATTACGAGTAATGGATAGTTGCAGTGTCATGTATATAAAACGAGGAGACCAATTAACAATAGCAATTTGAATTTTAAATTTCATTTAACGATATTGAAGTGTTATGCAATGGAAATTTCATAAAAAAAAATGTCAAAGTTGAACTTACTTGATTTGAATAACAGGATCTCAGTTCGTCGAAATATTGCAATTTGTTTATGTTAATTTCAACATGTTCCAATACAGATCAAGTTCAATATATACATATGTATACATGTATATTGTAGAAACTAGTCCAGTATACTCAATCGGCCTTCTGATATTTTTATTATACAACTACTTGCGTGGATTTATATATGCATGTACAGTACATGTATATATATGCATGCATACGTGGTGAAGTCTCTTATGGACAGATTAATTGTCTTCGGACCTGGTGATTTTGATTCATTGCGGTCCAGTTCCAGTTGTATGAACAAAAGAATTACGTTGTGATATGTTGACCTCACTTAGCAATCAGGTTTCTTTTTATACCTATCTGAAGAGGCATTACGACCGCAAGCGGTAACAGTGGAATCTTATGATATTCGAGTTTTTTATTATTGGATATATATACTGAATCGCCCCGGCCCGGGGTTGAACTCATGACCTGCGGACCAAATCTCCAAGCACCGAGTAGTCATTCTAAGGAAGTAAAAGAAAAACTTGCTTTCAGCAATGATCAGATTGGATTCTCGCCACGCTGTCACACACTACACGCCAGTGCACGGGCATTGAGAATGGTATTGACATAATTTCAAGAGGACCATACAAGATACACACTGATTTCAAATATTTTATAGAGCACAGATATTGCAATGAACTTAAGTAAACATAACTGCCCTATCTATGTATTAAAGAAATATCGGAAAACTGAAAACGAATACAAATGTAGCTTAACCGGTTTCATTCAAATAGTTTATATATAGCACAAATACCAGTTTTATTTTCAATCTTCAAGAGTCCTGATATTTCTTTATTATACTATTGCTTGTGTGGATATTTACATACAATTTGGATACAACAGAAAGGGCCCGACAGTATTGATTATTTAAACCTCAAATCTTTATCAAGTTTTGACTATCTGTTCAAGTTACATGTATTCTGAAACTGCATGAACCTTGTTTAGCATTTCATTTCTCTTAGTAAAAATTACACAATAAACGAAAAAAAATATTATACGTGTTAATAATTTACATTGTCAATAAGATATGCTAAACTGTCTTTAATTCGATCAAGCATTCATGAACATCATACTGTGAAAATTAGATCAATGAAAAAATTTGATTCTGAATTATTTATTGAAGAATTGGAAAATCTTGTACAATGTCTGAATGTGTAGTTCTTCTAAAGTAATTTGAATAATTCTAAAGATATTTTTATGGATGTAACTAACAGATTTGCTCCTATTAAAGAAATGAGATTAAAACAAAGAACTGAACCTTGGATAAATCATGAAATATTAGAACAAACCAAAGAAAGGGACAGACTTTAACACACTTTTAGAAAGAGTAGAAAACCAAAGGGTCACCAAAATTTTTCAAGAGCAAGAAATTCATTACAACGGGAAATACAAAAAGCTAAATCAGAACATATATCATTGAAAATTGAGGGAAAATAAAGATGACCCTAAGAAACTTTGGCAACAATAATTGAATAATCTTGGTTATAGAAACCAAACGAAAGATGACAAAAAGATTGTCTTAAATATTAATGATAGTGTATGCCATAGTGAATTTGAAATTGCCAAACATTTTAACACCCTTTTTACAACTGTTGCCTCAAAACTCGTAGAAGTTTTGCATACTGCGAAGGGTACATACAACATGCTGTCAGAATACTTTAGAAATTTTTATGCAGAGAGAAATTTTTATAACAACCGTCTTATTTTAAATGTGGTATCCGAAACCTTTGTATATGAAGAACGTTGTAATCTTAATGTCTCAAAAGGTACTGGTCTGGAAGATATTTCTGCTCGATTTTTGAAACTAGGGGCAAATGCCGTAAAATCCCCAATAACATCAATCATTAATCAATCTATTGTTTCTGGAATAGTGCCAAGCAGTATGAAACAAGCACGAGTTAAAATTTTGTATAAAAAGGGTAGTCCACTGCAAGTTGGTAATTATAGACCTGTAAGTATTTTTAAAAGTGTTGTTTCAAAGATCCTTGAAAAAAATATGTTCAATTGAAAGAGTTTTTACAAAATAACAACATGCTGTACGAGTTTCAATCTGGCTTTCGAAGCAAATTTTCCACTGATACTTGTCTTATTCACTTATTAGATTATATTAGGGATAACACATTTACAGGTATGATTTATGTTAGATTTACAAAAAGCATTCGACACCGTTAATCATGAAATAGTGTGTAATAAATTAGATATTATGGGGATTGAAAGCAGTTTTAACTGGCAGGTCTCAAGTAGTAAGGTGTGGGGACAAGAGAAATTGAATGTGGCGTACCCCAAGGGAGTATTTTAGGTCCATTATTATTTTTATGTTACAATGTATGTCAATGACACGTCAACTAGCGTAGTTGATCCTTTATGCAGACAACAGTGCAATCCTTTATTCACATAGAGATCCAAAGGTCATTTCAACAAAAACTTGGCAAGGTCCTAGAAAATTGTTCTGATTGGCTAGTAGATAACAAATTGTCATTCCATCTCGGGGGAAACTGAGTGTATTCTGTTCGGCCCTAGTCGCAAACCCCGGGTCGCAAACTTAGTAATGAAGGTCAATTTGAAGTCAAGTGTCATAATCATGTCATCAACGCAAGTGATCAGGTCAAATACTTAGGGGTAACTATTGATAGGTTTCTGAAATGTAATCTCATTATGAATGAGATTATCGCAAATTTCAACTCAAGGTTAAAATTCCTGTATAGAAATGGTTCCTGGCTAAATAGGTTGTCAAGAAGAAATTACAGGTTCTCCAAAACAAAACAATCAGGTTCATTCAAAATCTAGGCCCTTGAGCCACTATAAATTGTGATATTCTTGAATCTGTGAACACATTCTGTGTTAGTGATAGAGTAAGACAACTGCGTCTTAATCATGTTTTTAATATCTTCCATAATATCTCGCCTAGATAATTGCATGAACAGTTTATTAGAAACAATAATGCTACGAGAGGGGGTTCCAACTTTAATGTCATTGTTTTAAGGGTGGGGGCTTATACATGTAATAATTCCAATTTTTACCACCATGCCATTGATGATTGAAATTCTTTACCACCTGAAATTAAGTCAGTCAACAATAGAGCAAATTAGTGAACCTCAATTTACATTTTATTATTGATTTTAGTTCTTAACTGTACAATAATCTTAGTTTATTCTGGCCAAAAATAGCATTCACTTACATAAATATGTTTACATTGCTGTCCATGCAATCCATTTGTAATTTATTTATTAATTGACTTTGATATGAACATGTATATGTATATAAATTTTACATTCTCAAGGACCCCATTGGAAATAAGCAACAATATTGTTGCTTTAATGGGTTAATTATCCTAGATAGACTGTGATATATGTAAAAGTGCCTAGTGAAGCTGTGATAAAATCTTGCACATATGTGATAATAACATTGTGATATTTATGAATGTATAATTGGTATGAACTATGTAATATTGTGTTAATTGTAATGTCTTGATGATAATTTGTACATAAATGATGTTCTGCCTGAATAAAGCTAAACTAAAGCGACACGAGTAACTAGAATTGTAAATAAAATGTCCAATTTTCGACAACAGCGTCGAATACGTGTCACACGATTATACCCCTCAGTTGGCATCACTCTATTTATCTGGAGGTTCTTGTCGAACCATGGCTGAAAGAAAATAATTCTTGGAACTTTCCTTGTATTATAGGACTTTCATTTTATCATTGGACTATGTAGAAAGATGACCTATTTTGGTGTAGAATACTTGGACAACGTCGTCGAAATTAGTTTTCCGTGTGTTGTGTAAACATTTCTATCCCATACTCTATTACCTTCGCCAAGAGCTCGGCAATTAGAAGTGATAATCACGGGTCTTTCGGATATGACCTTTAAAACGGAGGTCCCGTGTCGCAGCAGGTGTGGCACGCTGAAGAACCCTCACTGCTAAAAGCCATGAGTGCTAAGCATAGGTCTAAATTTGCAGCCCTTCACCGGCAATGGTGACGTCTCAAAATGAGTGAAATATTCTCGACGGGACGGAAAACAACAAATAATCAATCAATCTATTACACTACACTTACTGATTTGGGATGCAATATATTTTTTATGCTTCCCAAAAAAAATTCGGGGGAGCATACTTCGCTGTCGTATCTATCTGTTCGTCCTTCCGAGCTGATATCTCCTAAGTCCTAACCCTTTGATCAGAAGTTGATACAATTTATCACAAATGTTCCTCAAGATAAGGGCTTATGAATCAATATTAAGGTCATTTTTGGAAGGTCAAAGTCACTCAGAACCAATGTTAATAAGTTGCCATCTTCTAAACCTTTCATCATACTTTCATATTCCTTGGACAGGGTACTTTTTGGGCCAAGGTCATTTTCAAAGGTCAAGGTCTCTCATAGCATCTATCATATATGAGGGAAAATGCCTTATTTTAACAGTTTTAAACAAGTATTCGATCATATATTTTTCACACACTGATTTGACTACGGATTGCTCCGTTTACCTGATCAAGACTATGAGCTCACGGCGGGTGTGACCGGTCAACAGGGAATGCTTACTCCTCCTAGGCACCTGATCCCAACTCTGGTGTGTCCAGGAGTCCGTGATTGCCCAACTCTTGTTTTTGTATTCTGTTTGGACTTACGAGATTAATCACTGTTCGTTATCTTTGCCTTTACATATCCCACAAATAAGTAACAGGCAAATGGTTTTCATGCAATTTAAGTTACTCAAAGTAATTTTGAAAAGGTCAAGGTCACTGAGAACATGTATCATATAATCAAATGTTCCTTATTTCAACGGTTTTTGAACAAGTATTCAAATAAGTAACAAGCAAAGGACATTCAGTCAAAAGTGACTCAAGATCATTTTGTAATGGTCAAGGTCACTTAAACTATATACTTTGTATATAAAAATAAACCTTTATTTCAACAATATTTCAACAGTTATTGAACTTTAGTTTTGAGATCTCTCAAGGTTATGTTTGAAATGTCAAGGTCATTCAGAAGAGGAAAATATATATACCTTATAATAGTATGACAAAGTTAACTTCGGACACGACAAAGTCCAGACTTCTTGCTACCCTTTTTAACAAAGATACAGAAAACAAACTAATTGTATCTGGTGCGATATTTTTTTTTGCAGTATCTTCTAGTTCAAAGCAGAAGTTACTACAACTTGTACAATAAGAGATATTTAGGCTCCTAAAGACAACAAGAGACCCATAGGGCTTAACGGTCACCTGAGTATCATAAACCCACGCAGGGAGTCTCATATTTGCATTTCTTAATCTCAATACAGAGTATTTTAATTAACATGTTAATATCTTTCAATATATGCATATGATTCCTATTCATATACACAGATTATAATTTCAATCTCACACGATTTTCAAGAATTTTTAAATGAAACCATATTGCTACTTTTGTCCAGTAAGTTTGACCTTTTGACCCAAAATTCAATAAAGAACATCTTCGTCTCATGAGTAGTATATATGTATGATATACTGACTCTAAGGTAGAAGGTATGCTCTGGAACCCGGATACCATATTGCTGCTTTGATGTCCAGTGCACTTGACCTTTGGACCCCAAATTCAAAAGGGAATATATCTGCCCCATGAGTAGTCCATATGTATGATATAAGGGCTCTTGGCAGAATGGATAATGCTCTTGAGCCCAGACACAATATCGCTACTTCGATGTCAAGTGTGCTTGACCTTTGCCCTTTTGACCCCAAATTCAATAGGGAACACCTTTGTCCCATGGGTAGACCATATGCATGATATGGTGACTCTAGGTGGAAAGGCTAACACTAAAAGTCTAGGAGCCATTCTGTCTACAGACGGATGGACAGACAACCTGATTCCAGTACCCCCCGCCCCCTTGTTACAGGGGGCTATAATTATGTAAAAGGCTCCCTTCGCATTCCAAATATTCATTTACTTTCACATTAATATCAATAGCATTAAAGAAGATGCTTTTCAAATGTTTTACACATAAAACACTATGTACAAGTTTGGCCCCGCCCTGGGTCAGAACCCCTACCCCGGGGATCACCAAATTTACAATTTTGGTAAAGGCCTCCTGCTCTACATCACTATGCATTTGGTTTCTCTCAGACATTTGTGGTTGTTAAGAAAGATTTTTGAAATTGGTCACTTTTGGACAGTTTTGTCCCCACCCCAAGGCCCAGGGGTGCAAGAGACCTGACATTACAATTTTTGTGCCCCTTGTCCCAAAGATGATTCATGTAAAATTTGAAAAGTATTGGACTGGTGGTTATCAAGAAGAATTAAAATGTTAAAAATGTTCAATTGTTAACACATTTCAGTGAATTATTATATAGGATAAATAATCCTAGAAACAGTTAACTACAAGATTAATCCCATGTATTATATAAATTAATGGGATATATTATCCTATGTTTTGGTAGGATGATTTATCCTACTACTAGTATTTTTTACGAAGCTGAAAATGGCGTGTGCTTTTGTTTCAACTGTATATAATTGTTTATTTCCTCCTAGGCACCTGATCCCACCTCTGGTGTGTCCAGGGGTCCGTGATTGCCCAACTCTTGTTTTTGTATTCTATTTAGGACTTACGAGATTGATCACTGTTCGTTATCTTTGCCTTTACATTTGTTCAATTACCCGATAAAATGGCGTCCATTTGGAGTGGGGTTTACTTTGTCTCTGGTTGTTTTATAGCAAACAGGGTTTCCTACCTTCAACTGCATTTTTGATAGTGTACTTAGCCTGTCTTTTCTTAGAACAATTTAAAATTCTTTGGGATATTGTAAAGGTTTTGTGTTGTTTTCTAATGCAATTTTATGCGGATCGTCGCCCAAATACATGTACCTATATCTCAGTGATTGCAGAATGTATATCACTCGCGATGGAGAAAATCGGAGTCGAGAAGGGCTTGAATTACCTTTAAGGGCCTGACAAACAAATTTTCTGCGTTAAAAAAAAGGGTCGAACAGATGGTGTTAACTTAGTAAATATTGAAGTATTTTGACCTCAAAATTTGTATTAAACAATATACATGCGCTTACTTCCAGATAGTGATTAAAGGCCTGATAAATTTAAACCTCTCTTCGTAAAAGAAAAGGATGGAACGTGCTTTTTAAATAGATGGTGTTAACTTATTCAAGTGCCTGGTAGCACAAGATACCCATTTACTATCATAATCATACAACTTTTTGTAAAGATTAGGTCAGTAATACTGTTGTCAAATTGAATAAAATGTTTTGCGAATACCCAGGCGACCATTATTGCAATACCCAGGTGGCCATTATTGTTATGATATTGTTTAACGACAAATGTTCCGTAATATAGTCGGATAACCGGGTCAATGTCGGCATTTGAATGATAATTTGTCGTTTGTGAAAATATTTTCATTCCAGGTCTTAATTAAGCTTGTTCTTCCGTGATGTTTGTTTGTCTTAAGGTGGAATGCTATACCAGAGAAATTGTATGTGGATGAAAAGAAGAGGATATGTTAAACAATATTTTGAAACTATTCGTCAAAAAATGTAGTTTTAGTAGAAAGCAAATTGCAAAAAAAATTAAACACCCTACTGGAATCGAACCCGCGATCTACAGTTCCGAAGACAATGTGCCAACTAACTGAGCTACTCAGCTAGGCATTTGAATTTGAAATGAATTATATATAACCCTGATATTGATATTTTCATCCACGTTTCAAAATGAAGTCCGCCATTACGACGGTGTAGAGATCTACCTTAATTAAATGTCTGGGTCATTGTGAACTTAATTCACTCTCTGTATTCATTTCAGGTGACACAGTGGTTTGTGGAGTTCTCGACAAGAAGTCTGCACAAATGTTCTCAGTCCCCGAGATATATTCTACCTGACAATTGTATCTCGCAATCATTACTTAGAGCCCATAATTAAGACTTCTACTAAGTATTTTACTTTTGTATGATCAGTACGGATCGCAAATTATGTAAGTAATGATCAATATACTGAAGGACAAAATGAATTGCAATTGCTTCCTTCTCAACAGCAGACCCACGAGTTTGCGCGTCACTCATTTGGTGTGAGAGCTAGCCTAAGGTAACAAAAGGGTCTCTCATTTCTGGCACCTCGTTCTCTCCTTCGCTTTTATGTAATCGTTGGGCTAAGTATGTTCCAATTGCTGTACATCAGAAGCATCGGTATCAAGGCGAAGATGACGAACAATGATCAATCTCGTAAGTCCCAAATAGAATAATATACCCATTTAATACTCCGGAGTGGTTCAGAGTGGTACATTTAAGCAATGAATTATG
>CAJDSM010012099.1:12846-34963 GCA_903981925.1 Ostrea lurida | reverse complement strand
ACTTATATATGTGTTTACTTAGAGATAAATTAAATTTTGAGATAATATCATGTTTATTGTTATTGTATACTCACAGTTTACTAAAATGAATTTCATATCTTCATGAAAAGATAACTTTTAGCAAGAATTTGGATTTTGGCATTATTTAGCAACAATGCATTTACTTTGGACCTATGAGTTTTCTCTCCATTACACTAACTGGATGCAAATGCGCACTGAGTGTAACAGAGAGAAAAACCTGGGGTTTTGTCATTGATAACAGTGTTGAAATGGCTAAAATTGAAATTTCTAATTCTAATATTTATTCCATATTGGAGGTAATAACCCTTTTTTTTGGAATTATAAAAATTGCTAAAAATTATGTCTTGCCTACACCTGCTGTGTGACACGGGGACCTCAGTTTTTCCAGTCTTCATCCGAATTTACGCACTATTCATCGCCTCTTTATGAACGCAAGGGGATGCTGGGGACCTATTCTAACCCGGGCTCCCACAGGTTACCAGTAGTAAATTGTGTTTGGATTATTTAAAGGAAACCTTCAGAATAACTTTGTATCAATCATCAGGCGCTCCCATGTAATTTTGTAATGATGAAGGTCTACCCCTCTATATTATATATTATAAATTTTACATTGTAGTATAAAGGGGTAGGACCTTCATCATTACAAAATTACATGGGGGAGCGGCCTATGATATCAAATGAGATATGTGTAAACTGGAATGAAAATATTAGGTTTCATCAAATATCATGTACATGTATATGCTGATCGAGGTGTCTTTGGTTCAATAATATATGCTCCCAAGACTAGCCTGCATTAATTGTAGCTGGTTGCATACATGTATACATAGTCAAATCATGAATGGTAGAAAGATCCATAGATAGGATTATAGATTTTGGGAAATGATATTCTAAAGATTATAAAAGTCTACATATGATAATGCAAGGTTATTGATCAAGTAAAAATTCATTATATAATTAATTTTGATGGGAAGATTACCGGTAATTAAATAAATTTGTTGTCAGAGATCTTATATCACTCATACTTAATTTTTATACACACAAGCTCCCTGCTTCTTTTAAAATATTGCATTGCATAATTAACACATTTACATTTGTCCACTTTGTTTATTTATTTTTTTTATTTTATTTTTTTTTTTTTGGTGAAATATATATATACTTTGGAAAGTATTTCCTTCCCCTCATCTATAATAAGTTAATTAGAAATTAAAATGGTTAAGTTTGTATCATTTATTTAAAATAAAATAAATGAAGCCCTGCATGATTCCCATTATCTCTGAATAAATTAGATCACCACCACGTAAATAAAATCGGGCCTCAAAATTTTGTGAATTGTCACACCATTGCAGTAGTCTTGGTCCCCGCCCCCGCCACTCTTTGATCATTCGTTCTGGGACGAATGATCAAAGAGTGGCGGGGGCGGGACCAGACTAACCATTGCAGATGATCTCTAGAAATCAATTATCTGGACAAATATGATTAATTTGTTAATCACTAGACATCCTAAATGCATGTTGAGGGTTTGTAGAGTCTTTACGGAAGAAGAATTCGATAAAAAAATATCAGTCGCCATTTTCTTTGCTTATTCTCGAAGTTACGATCGCCTTACGTGTACTAGTAGGGCACACGTAGGTTACGCTTATTTTTGGCGTAAAGTTACGTCTACGACTGTTTGTAAATACCGTCCCAAGCGTAAATGTACGCTACGTCTGGATTTACGTCTACGTTTAATCTACGAACTTTCGTAAATATGGATCCAGGTTTTTAGTTATACCACTTTTACCCTTACTCAAGCGGTAGTTTGATGTTTCATTACCCAGTTCTTTCAAACCTTCTTGTGCAAGAGCAATTTACGTTTACTATGCATGTCCTGTAATTTTTGCGATTTTAAATGTAATTCAAATTGTGTAAAATAGCAACAAATACGATGATTGTAAGTATTTTGTAAACTGGATTCAAAAGAAAATGATAAGCGTAAACCGAATTTGTTTGGGAGAGAAGAACTTTCAACCGTCTACGAAGGCAAATATTGCAAATGGTGGCCAAGTCATGGGACGAAGGGATGCGAACATTGGACGTATACGGTAAAGTGAAAAATGGAAACGATTGTGCCAAGTGAACACGATGGAAATATGACTAAGATATACGCGAAACCAAATCTTCTTACCTTCGTTGATGTGGCCTTGGCATTGGATAAGCCGCAGGTAGATCACACGTATGCATCTCACAAAAGATCCAAATTTTCAAATCAGTTTCAGAAAGAAAGGGATCACAGCTATTCCATAGCGAACCCCGTTGTTCTGTATAAATCGGTGGTAAAGGAAAATAACGTAAACTCATGTGCATGTTCAGTTAGTGGTAGTCGAAGAAAAGATGGGACAGAATCAACTGACCATACCTATGCAAGAGAAACGGTGAAACAGCATGGCTCTCGCTCCAAGTCTTCTACAGCAGCTATGCCAAGTCAAGAAAATTCGAACTTTGAGCTGTTGTCAAAACTTTCTATCACCTCTGATCACACCTATACAGACAATCATTGTGATGGTACTTCATTTACAACGAGAACCCAAAATAAATCATCTTTAATCAGGTTTGATCACTCCTATGTGTACAAAAACTCAATACCCAATTTTGTCCAACAAAGCTGTGATGCTACCTTGCAAAGACTGGAGTATGTGACACCCCCAATAACTGAGCGGCCCAAAGATCATAACTATTCTGGGTCATGCGAAAGCTTGGATGAAAATTTGTCAGCATCAGAGACCGATTCCTGTGATGAGACAACTGAGAATGTGACAAAGATAGCATTTACAGCTTGGTGCCAACTTAGGAAGGATCACCCATATTCATCGTTTTAAGATGTGATCAATGGGATAGTCTGAAACACTTTGTTTTTCATGTACAATGTACTTTCATTTTGAAATAAACTGTATGTATGCAGTTTGCATTATGTGAATTATTGGTCTAACCAGTGTATAATTGCATGTAAATCAGTGCATTACATAATAATCATCTTGCAGTATGATTTGAAATATTGCTATTGTTGTGATTTATCTAAATTTTACAAAAATGCAGCCCCTGCTAATATACATGGAACTTGTTCATGAATTTCACAAAAGTATCATTCTATTTATGCTTGACAAATCAAATACTGGGGGGAGATTGTGCATTGGAAAACATTGTTAATATAGTCTACTAAGTCTAGCTGTGACACCAATTCACCTTTTGTGGCAAATGGCTTGTTATTTGCCAAATCTAAAGGTATATTTTGCACAATATTCTCTACTGGGCAGCTCCAGATTCAAAATTTCAACATAAAACTTTCTTCAACACTAAGTAGTGCAACACCTTTTCTCTTTTACTTAATTAAACAGAGAAAGATGGTCAATAAATTTGTTAAAACTTCTTTTAGAAACCTTATGTTTCTTTAAATCAAGTTACATGTTTGTTTCAGAAAAAAGTTTTCATATGCGAGTCACTATCCACTAACAATATTTTATTTGCACAGTGTACATGTAGTCTCATAATATTGCAATATTTCCTGACGTATCTATTGACCCTAAAATAAATCTTACTGAAACACTTGTCCAAAGAATGAATTGTCTATTTTGGGGAATTTGGCACATCAATTCATCATATGCCTTGAACTGAAATTAACTAAAACCGCTATTGTTCGGGATTACTAGTTAGCCATTTCTAGGTAACTCTTCTTAACTACCAGATAAGGACTGTAATATCTCTTCAAAATTAATCGTATTGTGTTTACTTAACTGCTGCAATATGGTTAAAATGTTATCAATACCTGTAAATATTTGATATTGATACATGTGTTAATTGATTTTGACCAAAGATAGAAATAATTGGGTAAATCATGTGGATAGAGATATGAATGATTAATGAAACTATGACATGCCTGTACATAAAGTCACCTAGGAGCAGTCCACTCTCATTAACCTCTTGAATGATACAATCAAGTGAATTATATACACATTGTCTACCTCTGCTTCCTTAAGAAAAATAAATTGAATCTCAGCTGAATGTCAGTAGTTACTCATCTCATTGTTTCTAATTCTCTGTTGTCCTTAGGTCTCATTATTTGTAATACAATCAAGTTTTCTTTTCACATCCTTTATTCTAAGGGATTTTTGTAAAACTTAATTTGAATACCACCTGAACTGTCATAGCAAAATGAAAACTAGGGATCGAGTTATTATTACCATACCGAATATAGATTTTGAAAACTGGTTAAATCTGACGTCTAGCCGTTTCGCGATTTTTTTTTAATATATATTTGCAGTGATTTGTATCCAGCATGATAATATCAAACTAGGCTTAAATAATAAATATCTATTTAAGAGGATCACTAACTCCTAGGGCTTAGAAATATATTATTCTTCATATTTAGGCTAAAAATAAAATCTGATGTTCAGCTGCAGTACATAAAACAGGATGTGTTTCGAGAAAAATGCAGACTCCCAGAAACATTCATGCTGATTAGTAGATTACACATTATAATACATGTGTATATCTTACATTAACAATATTCGACTATATTGGATCTACCCTCGAGTCAGAACCCCGGGGTTTGGAAATACGCAATTTTGCATGCAAATTTCAGCCAAACTTACATAAAACATTAGGTAGAATCCAATATTGTTGTGTAAATGTATTTCGGTCAAAGGAAGGGTATTTTGTCACTAATTTTTGTTATGAATACCTAAAATAGAAGGTTTTTTTTTTTAAAAGGTAAAATGTTTTACTTTCTAAGTGAAGTTCAACCTCGTCTAGAAATGATCGAACACAAGTAACCATCCCCACACAGATTGTGTATGTTCCCTTGTTCTCTCTGTGACAAAAATTACAAGTTTATATATTTTTTAATTTTGAATAGAATCGAATTCATTGCTGAATTTCTAATTTCTGTTAATTATTCGGTACCGAAACCATTTGAGTTTGCAGTTTTTAGTTATTTTTAAAGGTACTAGTGGTGTGTGGATGATTTTCCTTTTCCTGTTATCTACCTGCATATCTGAAAGCTCATTCCGTCACATTGTACCTGTTGTCACCGAAGAGCTTTTTACTGATATCTCTTGAATGCTAGTAAGAATTTTTAAGTCCTATAAAGTACATGCGTATTCCATGTCAAGTCAAAATGATGGAGGTTTATATTTAAAAAAAAAAAGCATAACTCTCACAATTCAGATGAGCAATATATACACCTAACATGTCCAGTATATAGTCGGTCGCGCGATCACTGATCCCGTCACAGATGCGCACACAAATCTGATGACCATTGAAGCGTTCATTTCCTAAGGAATGTGTAATGCTTGCCTGATCTAAGCATTATCATCGAATTTCTATTTCCCTTACCACGATGATAATTCTATGTATTTAGTGTATAACGATAAAAAAAAAGGGGGGTGGGGGTTGTGTGCAGGTATTTTTATCATTCACATTTTTTTTCAATGATATTTATACATGTACTATTATACACTGTTCCGGGTGTTTAAGCTCTCTGTAAGTTATTAGTATTCAGTCAGCTAGCTTTTTAATGTTAATGATAAATGGCGACTAGATTACATTTGATTATTAAATTTCTCATTGTTGAGATAATCGTGATAAACCTAGACTAGAAAGAAAAAGAGAAATACTTTATTCAACATGGATTTGGATTATCATCTGATTTTGAATAGCAATATCTTATATTTTGTTACTTTGCATTGCATTCAGATTTGATTTTTAAAGATCCTCTGAAAAAGTATAGCGCTATTTGTTGACGATAGTCTATATAGCAAACAAAGGGAAATACTAGTAGTTGTAAAAAATGATAATCGTTTTGTATTATCTATTCATTTCGAACATCCGAGTTACAAGTAAGTCCTTTTCTTTCTGTTTCTTTCTTTCTTTCTCCTATTGTGAAGTAACGTTTTCAGTCATGACAAAGTGATTTTTTTTTTAGCATACGGTTATCATGCACTGTGTCTCTGGATCAGTCATATCGCTTTCTAGAAAATCGGGGATGTACAGGATCTAAAACACTTGCATTTGATGTATATGCACTGAAGTAACCTAATTTAATGAGTTTACAATGGGTTCCGATATATAACAAAAGTAACCAAATTGGGTGCCAAAGAAAGCTCATGAATGATTGTAGAGTGGTTTCCTTTAGGTTGTAATTTGTGGAATTTAGCATCATCAATCATCAAGCCGAGATGCTCTTACTTCTGTATCGTATATGAATAAAATGTCCAGCTTAAAATCTGTGACAGGAAATAAGGAGACAAACCAGGAACTTTGTGTAAAATTATCGGGTAGTTATGATCAACAACCTGCACTTTTTTTCTAACATGAAAGAAAGTTACAAAATTGTTGGAATTCAAAATTCAGGCAATGCGCACTTCAAGTTGTTAAAAAAAGCCTTAGCTTGGAAAGTGTGAGGGTGTGCTCACTCTAATTAATATTCCCTCAAGACTGACTAAGTTAACAACCTGTTCAAATCGAATTCTTGTCGCATGCAATTCTTTAAGACCCATATACACACTATGTTAAAATACGGATTTCATTTGAAAACTGTTGGAAAAGTTACACGGGCAAATCATGTGCCCTGTATGTTTTCGATTAAAGTGTAGATATATAAGTCCTGGAAGAAAGGTAAAAATGGATCATCTAAAGTGAGTCACAAAGTGGCTGGCAGAAGTAAAGACAAAACGTCTCGTCTAAACACTTGTAACGTGTACAGAGACACGTAAAGCTGGCATGAAATTTTTGTTTGCAGATGGTGCGTGTGCATTTCCTGATGAACTGAAAGGAGAATGGCACACTAGCGATCTTGGAGACGTCATTTTTCATAACAACACAATGGAGACTAAAAAGAGCATTGTTAATTTTGGTATTCGAAAGTTTGAATGCACGACGAGACTCCAAGGAGATCGATATTTAATGAAGTACGTATATATAAAAATAATTTCACTTGAAATCGTCCTACATGCATAAAACATCAGTTTTGTAAGTATTATTCTCTCGTAGTGTGGGTTATCCTATACCTCAGTCATGTTTGCCAGTGACCATGTCCCTTAAACATTGATCGAAGAGATTCCACATCATTGTGTGAAATAGAATTTATTCAAATATCTTTGAGATGGACGAAATTTTTAATCCCCCACTCGGACCATGTCCTTTTATTTTCAAAGTTAGGGAAACCAGTTGAATACTTTTTTTTTAAAGAATAATGCTGACAGGTTTGTAAAAAAAAAAAAAAATACATTGTATGTGAAATTCTGTCTAAAGGGACGGACTAGCAATGCACAGGGGATAGATGTTTGTTTTGAAAGATTAATGCAACAGAGCAATTCCATTTAGTTTGAAGTATTTGTGCACATCCAGTAGAATATAAATTGATACAAGGCAAACTAAGAATTGTAGATAATGTGCAGGGATAGGCGTTCTGTCAACTAATATTGCAATGATTTCAAGTCCGACTCGGAAATAGTGTCACTATAGGACTTTCAATTTTTTTTGAAAAATTATTTATTCTTTTTATCATATTCATCAATAAACATAGCAAACAATACACATTAATATTTTTTTTCTATTTCCACATCGCACAGTATCTTCTTTCATGACTTTCAAATTTTTGCGAGATTTACTTCCGTCTATGACTAATTGTTTGATTTTTGAAAGGTCGCTTTCACCTATTTTTCTATTTCCCCCGTAATATTTTTTTAAAATGAATATTACCGCTGATAATGTTCATATCCGTAAATTATTGATTAAAAATATCTGCATCAAAGTAAATAATAATGTTAATAGATTAAACATCGTCTATGTACATGTATATTAATTTTGATAGTTGAGCGGGGTCACTGCAAAATGAAAAAAGTGAAGATCGTTTTTGTCTTGTTCAGGTAAATGGAGTCATCCGTGGTCAAAAACTGTCAAACAGTTTGTATGAAACACGTCAGACAGCAATGTTTGTTGTATTGGCAATCTAAATCGTGATGAATACCACATATTTGCGAATGCTGACTTTAAACGAGACTGTTGAAACTCCTGTAACATCAACTTGTTTGTCAGTGGTCTGCCTCGATTAAAAACTGATCATACGCAGAACTAGCTCTTGCTTATCGAATAAACACTTCGCTAGCCAAGGGTTTTCGGTCCACATCGATCAACACTATATTCGCTAGCCAAGGGTTTTTCGGTCCACTCCGATCACACCATCTTCGATAGCTAAGGGTTTTCAGTCCACTCCGCTCCCGATATGCAAGAGCTTTTTCTGCGTATAATCATTTTTGGAATCGAAGCAGGCTACTTACAAACAAGTTGTTGTTGAAGGGTTTCAACAGTCACGTTTAGAGACAGCATTTCGCAAATCCTATATGGTCGTTACAACGATTTAGTCTACCCGTATGACCTGCCATTGGGTGAAATGTTGTCTGATGTGTTTCATAGCAATTGTAAGGCCGTTTTTCATACACTGATTTGACTACGGATTGCTCCGTTTACCTGATCAAGACAATGGGCTCACGGCGGGTGTGACCGGTCAACAGGGGATGCAAGCTATATAATTACTCCTCCTGGGTACCTGATCCCACCTCTCGTGTGTCCAGAAGTCCTTGTTTGCCCAACACTTGTTTTTGTATTCTGTTATGGACTTAGGAGATATACCACTGTTCGTTGTCTTTGCTTTACATATAATTGATCATATCTATAAATTAATTGTGGATATTAGGGAATCATTGAAGAATAGACATATGACAGAGAAAATACAAGCTAGCGTAAGAGTTATTGCCCCTGAATCGCTGGATCTGAAGGTGTACATGTAGCAATGTTTTATGCAAAAAATCTTAGTTTGTTGTCAGAAATAGATGTCATGTGAAATAATTATATAGTGGACAGTTAGCCTGAAAGTAATTAATACCGCATGTATTCCATTACAAAAATATGAAATATCACATAGAACTCACGATAAGTAAACAATAGGTTTTTCCTTTTGTTACCCTAAATTGAACCACTAAAGGATTTAAAATATGCCATTTAAAGTTAAACCCTAGTCATAGGGACTTGGACATTTTGTTCTTCTGTGCCTATTATGGCATATTTCAACATACCACGCACTAATTGCATATTATTAAAGAAATAAAAGTATGTGCTTTCTAGGTCATCTGAGTCACTTAGATGACCTACTGCAATTGATCTCTGTCCGTCGTCGTGTGTCATAGATTTTTATATACAGAAATGCTTCTTGCCTAAGTATTTATGTTCTGCTTTAATACAATGTTATTTTGATTATGCTGCTTCTTCATGGTATAGTAGTATTGACAAACAATTTCAACATAGATTGCAAGTTACACAAAATAAAAGTGGTTATATTTATTCTAAATCTAGGTCCTAGAACCAGTATTTCTTGTGAAATTTTAGACTCTTTAGGCATGTTAAGAGTTGATGACAGAGCCACTCGATTAAGATTGAACCATATTTTTAATGTATTTCATGTTAATGCACCAAACTACCTTTGTGAAAATTTTACACTAAACAAAAATAATATTAGAGGTCATTAGAGGTGCTACCAATAATAATCATGTCATACCCAAGATCAAAGACAAAGAATCCTCATGTTTTTATTATAATGCCATTAAAGATTGGAATACTTTGCCTTTAGAGACAAAACAGTTGTCTGCAAAACAAAGTTTTAAAAAAGCTGTAAAGTCGGTTTTTTTTCATGACGCCATATCGAGTTTTGTGATACTTATTATGTCTCCCCCCACTTTGGTGGGGAGACATATTGTTTTTGGCCTGTCCGTGTGTCCGTCCGTCCGTGTGTCCGTCACAAAGATTGTCAGCGCAACTCCTCTGAAACTACTGATCCGATTTTGATAAAACTTCACATGTAGCAAGAACATCATATTTAGTTGTGCATATTACCAGGTAATTTTGATCCCTTGTTTTTGTGCGAGTTATGCCCCTTCGAACTTAGAAATTTGCCAGAAATCCTCATAAATACCTTGTCAAAGCGCAATTCCTCTGAAACATCTTCGCTAGCCAAGGGTGACTAGCGAAGATGCCTCTGAAACTACTGATCCGATTTTGACAAAACTTCACATGTAGCAAGTACATCATATGTAGTTGTGCATATTACCAGGGAATTTTGATCCCCTTATTTTTGTGCGAGTTATGACCCTTCAAACTTAGAATTTTGCCAAAACTCCTCCTTAGAAATAACCTTATCAGCGCAACTCCTCTGAAACTACCGATCCAATTTTTAAGAAACTTGATATGTAGCAAGGAAATCTTATTTAGTTGAGCATATTACCAGGAAATTATGATCCCAAATTTTTTGGGAGTTATGTCCTTTGAACTTAAAATTTTGTCAAAACCCCTCTCTTTAAAACTACTCAACTGACAGCACGGGGGGAGACATATGTTTTTGCCTCCAAAAACAAACTTTAATTTTTATTAAAATAAATCGTAGTCTTACGTTTTAAATTTATATGCTCGAAACGTGTCATTTTTCAATGCGCTATGCAACAATTTTATAAAAACCTGCCAAAATTCCAATACTAATCTCGCATTATTTATTTTATATTATACACTGTATATTACTATTTGTTATTTGTAGGAAGGATCCCATTGGAAATAAGCTGAATTAAGTTTTTATGGGTTATCCTTAGGTTATATATGATTATATGTCATGTTAACCATACTTTAATTATTATAATTGCATAGTTCCATAGATTATGTCAAGCTTCATTTTGTGATTTTAAGTTTATGATCATGACATTCTGTGATATTTTTACCTGAACACAATGAAATGAAATATGTCGTCCGTTTACAGTTGAACATTTTTAGCTTTTTGATAACTGTCATTCGAATTCTTCTCAAATTTATCATGAAACATCATTGAGACAAGGGTATCTCCAGAAACTACACATCTGTACATGTAATAATCATTATATGTCAAGTAGCGAGGAATGACAACACTCACATTGTAAATTTTCCATGATCCTTTTGATAGAGGTCCTGACTCCAGGACGAGGTCACACTTTTAAAATACATAGTATTTTAAAAATCTTCTTTAACACTGTAGTAATTCTGACCCCACCCTTGAACCAAAAACCCCTACGTTTGAGATTATGAAATATACAATTTTCGTAAAGTACTACCTGCTGCTTCTATATATTTGATTATTTCAATTGAGTACCAGTATCAAGAGTATTAAATTTGTGTATTTATTATATTTGAAAGATTCTTTTTAAGTTTTATTGATGCTATAGAAAAGAACAAATTATGCACATTTAGAAGAGGAAGAAAAGATGTTCTAAAATTGTGAATTTCTTCAACTCGGAGTTAGTAACACTTTTACACAATACTAGGGTGACAGAAAGGTAAGGCCTTTTTTTTTTTTAATTTTTTTTAAATTATTATTATTTTTACATTTTTGTAGGTCAGACGTGTTTCAGTTTTACGGTTCACCCTTCTGGCTGGCATTGTGTTGGGAACTGCAGCGAATGTCAACAACACAATACATATATCACGCAGCTGTAGGTCAGTAATCGATATTTATCAACACATCGAACAAATTTTTAAAAATTTAGATTGGGCATATAAATTCTTGATATCAATGTACTTAAGTAAATATACCAAAAGTTTATGGTACTTCATAATCTAAGTCACCAGAAACTTTGCTTCTTCAATTCTGACACCTCAGACACCAAATCAAAATGTTTGAAAGCAACATTAGCTGTCACTTTAGTATCGAAAATATTTGTTGCAAAATTGTGATTTGATATTTCAATGAAGGAAAACAAATCAGATTTATACACCTTTGTTATCAATATTTGTGTTAGAAGTATTGTTATTATGAGAATAAAGCAAAAGTACATTATTGTCTTCCTGTACAAAAAATTATTGCTGCAAAAATGCTATATATTCTCAAATCAATAACATCAAAACGAATGACTTCTCAACACTTTACACAACCATTTCTTACAATAAATTACAGTCTAGACTTTTAACATTATAGACAGTTGCTTCTTCAACAAAAATGGGAAAAGGTAATATTCATATCTAGTGATCAGTCAATCTAAAAATTACTTCGTGAAACGTACGCACAAGTACTCTGAAGATGATATTAAAAGAATGCTGGAGTTCCTCATTGACAATATCTTTGTAGTTTTTGGCGATCAAGTCTTCCAACAGTCTGTTGGAATTCTCATAGACACGAATCGTGCTCCTTTGTTAGCTGATCTGTTTTTATATTCTTATGAGGCAGAATTCATCCAAAAGCTTCTACATGAAAAGAAGAAACTTTAATTCGACATTTCGATATATATTGTTTCATCGCCATTGTTAAGCCGTTTTTCACACACTGATTTGACTACGGATTGTTCCGTTTACCTGATCAAGGACTATGGGCTCACGGTGGGTGTGACCGGTCAACAGGGGATGCTACTCCTCTAGGCACCTGATCCACCTCTGGTGTTCCAGGGGTCCGTGATTGCCAACTCTAGTTTTTGTATTTTATTTAGGACTTACGAGATTGATCACTGTTCGTTATCTTTGCATTTACCTTGACGACGTTTTATCTATCAATAATAATGATTTTCATTCAAATATCGATTTCAATATATCCCAACAACTAGAAATAAAGAACACCACAGAGTCTTCCATGTCTGCTTTCGTACTTGGATATTTTTATTGAACATTGACATTAACGGGACGATTTCAGCTTCTCCTCGTCAACTTCGCATATTTATGTAGCAATACCACAAGAGCTTGTTCTGTGTATAATCAGTTTTTGATCAAGACAGGCTACTTACAAACAAGTTGTTTGTTGCAAGGGTTTCAACAGTCACGTTTAAGTCAGCATTTCGTAAATTCTATGGTCGTTACAACATTAGTTTACCAGTATGACCTACCAATTGAGTCAGATGCTTCTGGTTGTGTTTCATGAGGTTCATGACGTAGTCATTGTTAAGCCATTTTCCACATACTGATTTGACTACGGATTGCTCCGATTACCTGATCAAGACTATGGGCTCACGGCGGGTGTGACCGGTCGACAGGGGATGCTTACTCCTCCTAGACACCTGATCCCACCTTTGGTGTGTCCAGGTGTCCGTGTTTGCCCAACTCTTGGTTTTTTTAAAATTATATTTGGGACTTACGAGATTGATCACTGTTCGTTGTCTTTGCCTTTACATGTATACAGATTGTATTTGCCCACCAAAATCGACATTCGTACGTGCTTTTGTCTCGAGATCAAGAGTACTTAATGCAAGAGTCCGATGTTACTCCATTGCCAGTCTTGATCAGATTATTATGACTTCATGAACATGACGTTTTGTGGCCAAGTTCTTTAATTTGAAATTAAATGGCAATTTGAATCACGCAGTTATTCCTCTTGGAAACATTGAGTGCAGTCATGGATGAAATTTATTATCATATTTTGTTTTCCAAAGCTGTTGGAAGAAGTGGTTAAATTACATAAAATATTTCTGGTCGCGATGGCTCAGTTGGTAGAGCTCTCGCCTCGTGATCGGGAGTTCGTGCGTTTGATCCCCGTGCTCGGCACCCGGCCGCGTCAAACCTAGACGTTATAATAGGTAGTGATTGCTCCTTCGCCAGGAGCTCGGCATTTAGAAGTGAGAATCACGGGTCTTTCGAATATGACCGTCAAAACGGAGGTCACGTGTCGCAGCATGTGTGGCAAGCAAAAGAACCCTCACTGCTAAAAGCCATGAGTGCTAAGCATAGGTCTAAATTTGCAGCTCTTCACCGGCAATAGTGACGTCTCAACAGGAGTGAAATATTCTCAACGGGACGAAAACAAACAAATAATCAATCATAAAATATTACAATGTGTCACTTTAGATGCTATGTACTCCATATACATGTAACTGAACATCACCGACAAATTCAGTGAAACTGTACTAGACATGCACCCTGTTGTAATCTTCCTTTAGAGTATGAAAATCTTAAAGTTTTACGGGAATCAAAGTTTGTTTGTTGTTTATAGCAATACATAACTGATCTTGGTGACATGCATTCTTTTCGTATTATATAGCCCATGCATAAAATCATTCATTTAACTGTTACAGGCGTATTGCCAAACACTGAAAATGCCAGAATACTATTTCGACTCAGTCATATAGACTTCAACATTACAAGAGATTGTCAGTTTAGATCTTCATATGACCCTTGGCAAACAAGAGTTCTTTTGCAGGAAGGTAAGTTTTGGGACAGTAAATTCCGAGAGGTTAGGTCATTTGCATTACGGAGGGTGTGGCGGAGGGTGTGGGACTGGGATATCTAACACACTATCATCACCATTTCTAACTTTCTTTGGCACTACATTGTTCTTTTTTATTAAGTTTTAATTTCATGTTTCGGATTTCCAACATTTCGGTTTAAGCATCTCTGAAGAGACATAATTTGTCGAAATGCGCATCTGGTGCATCAAAATTGGTATCGTATATGATTTATATTAGCACTACAGTATCATTCCAATCAATATCACATGGCGTTTTACTCATTCGAATGAATGTTTCATAGTAAAGGCAAAGATAACGAACAGTGATCAATCTCGTAAGTCCTAAATAGAACACAAACAAGAATTGGGCAATCACGGACTCCTGGACACACCATCGGTGGGATCAGGTGCCTAGGAGGAGTTAGCATCCCCTGTTGACCGGCCACACCCGCTGTGAGCCCATAGTCTTGATCAGGTCAACGGATCAATCCGTAGTCAAATCAGTGTGTGAAAAACGACTAACAATGGCTATGGTAAGAGAACGGAAATTTATCGAGGAATGTTATACATGTAGTAGTATAGCTCATTATCATCAATTCATGACAATTTTATGATTAATGTATGAGTGAAAAGGCCAAGATAACGAACAGTGATGAATCTCATGTCCTATACGGAATATGAATTACATGTACATGTAAAAGTTGGGCGAATACAAACCCTTGGATATAGGAGAGATGGGATCAGGTGCCTAGGAGGAGTAAGCATCCCATGTTGACCGGTCACACCCGCTGTGAGCCCTTTATCTTGATCAGGTAAACAGAGTAATCCGTAGTAAAATTAGTGTATAAAGAACGGTTTAACAATTGGTATGAAAAACGCCAGACAGCATTTGATCCAATGAGGGTTGTATTGGTAAAATAGATCGTTATAACGACCACAAAATTTGTGAAATGCGGACTTTAAATGCGGTTGTTGAAACCCCTGTAACAACTTATTTGTCAGTTGCCTGCCTCAATTTAAAAACTGACCACACGCTGAACAAGGTTTTGCGTATCGAATCAGTTGAGAGACCGGTGTGTATGTCTCTCAACTTATTCAATATGCAAGAGCTTGTTCTGCGTATGATCAGTTTTTGAATCAAGACAGGCTACTTACAAACAAGTTGTTGTTGCAGGGTTTCAACAGTCACGTGTAAAGGAAGCATTTCGAAAATTCTATGGTCGTTACAACGATTTAGTCTGACAGTATGACCTGCCATTGGTGGACATGGCTGTCTGATGTGTTTCATTAACATTGTTAAGGCCGATTTTTTCATACACTTGATTTGACGGTTTACTCCATTTACCTGATCAAGACAAATGGATCACGGCGGGTGTGACCGGTCAACCGGAGATGCTTGCTCCTCCTAGGGATCCGTGTTTGCCCAACTCTTGTTTTTGTATTCTATTTGGGACTTACGAGATTGATCACTGCTCGTTATCTTTGCCTTTTCATAAGCACCGTATGGAGGTGGTGATGGAATATTGCTAAGTAAATATGGGAAGCTACGATTGAGAAGCTGGAACCATCGCATTTATCATGAAGTTGTGTTAATACCGTTAATGTCTATGTTAAATAGAGTATATAAATACGAATTAGATGTGGAAGACTCTGTGGTGTCTTTAATTCGAGTTCATTGGGGTATATATCGAAACGATATTTGAATGAAAATGTTTATAATTAATTGATGAAAAGGCAAAGATAATGAACAGTGATCAATTTCGCAAGTGTAAACAGAATACAAAATAAGAGTGGGTAAAATGGTCCCCTGGGTAAACCAGAGGTGTAATCAGATACCTAGGAAGAGAAAGCATCCCCTGTCGACTGGTCACACCCAACGTGAGTCCATTGTCTTGATCAGGTAAACGGAGTAATCGTAGTCAAAATCAGTGTATAAATAACTACTTCACAATTGTTATGAAACGCACCAGACAGCATTTGACCCAATGGCAGGCAATACTGGCAAACTAGATCGTTATAACGACCATTTTAAACGTGACTGTTAAAAGCCCTTCAACAAGAACTTGTTTGTCAATAGCCTGCCTCAATTCATAAACTGATCATACACAGAACAAGCTCTTGCGTATTGAATCAGGTAAGAGATATAAACACCATATGCATGTTTGTCATAAAGTTGATTTCTTAGTTTGCCATTATATCTATGTTCAATAAAATATCCAAATATGAAACAGATACGGGTGACTCTGTGGTGTCCTGCATTTCTAGTTCACTGGGATATATCGAATCGATATATGAATGAAAATGAATGAAAATTATTAGCAAAAGATGAAACATCTATATATCGAAATGTCGAATGAAAGGACAGCTCGGGATGTTTTTTATGTAGAATGTTTTGAATACTTTCTGCCTCGTAAGAAAATAAAAACATGCCAGCTAACGAAGTAGAAACAAATCGAGCCCATGGGAATTCCAATAGACTGTTAGAAGGCCTGATTACGAAAGACAACAAAAATATTGTCAATGAAGAATTTCAATATTGTTTTAATATTAACTTCAGAAAACATGTGCGTAGAATCAGAGAGGAGCTTAACAGATTTCTTTTTTCCACTTGTGTAGAGGAAGCAACTGTCAATGATAATAAAATGATATCGATATATCTAAATGCCGAGTTAAACATCACAGCTAGATATTTTTACCTCTTCTGTAGAATGTTTAGAATAAATTCTGTCTCGTGAGAGGAAAAAAACAGGCCAGTTAATAAGTGAAGCGAACCTTTTTACTCAAAAGTTTAAGCACCCACGGTGACAATGCATGTGTTTGAAAAGTTAAATTTGCTAGTTACAGTGAGCTCAAGGGTTTGAGCACGGACTCGTGCCTTGGTTGCGTCATTCCAAAGACTCAATAAAAGTGCAACGCTACGATATGAAATGCGAAGATATCGCACAGTGATCAATTTCGCAAGTCCCAAGCAGAATACAAAACAATAGTTTGGCAAACACAGACCCCTTGATACATCAGAAGTGGGATCAGGTGCCTAGGAGTAGTAAGCATCTTCTGTCGACCGGTCCCCCCCCCCCGTGAGCCCATTGTCTTACACCAGTTTGTATGGCACGCCGTTTTTTAAAGGATACCTCATAAATTTTATAAGATATTTTGTTAAACCAAAGGGGGCTTGCATCCCCTTCCTCCTTCCAGATTAGCCACTGATCAACATAATTTTTTTCTAAACATAATATTACGAATCAGGTTATTGTTATATGAATAAAAAGTATAATTATTATTCCTTCTGTTTTATATGAATTGGTACGTTAGTTGACTGAGGACAAAATGTGAACATTCAATAAAGAGAAATCAAAACATTGATTCTTTACGAAAAAAGTAAATACCCTACTTAGTGAAAAACAGGAAAATTTATTTTATTTGGACAGATCCAGGAATTTTAATAGGGGGATCAACATTATTTTTGAGGGGGGCATATTCTTTCCTAGGTCTGCAAGCTCTTCATTAGAGTTTAGATGACTATTGTAATAATACAGACTCTTCCTTCCATTCTTAGTCAGTAATGATAGTTTGTATAACGTAAAGTTACATTGATAGAGGAGAAATGAAATGAAATAATGCTTGTAGTTTTATCTTCCTCTTGGATATGAATCGATATATAGCTGTGCATTTTCTAGATGGTAGTATATTGTAATACTTCAAATGCATGTGAAAAGGATCCAATGATACATTGTAACTACATGTACATTTGTTTTATAATGACAATACCTGAAATTGACAAGCTTGATTTCTGTACCAATTTTAAAGGTTCTAGGAGTACAATCCAGTGTCCCTCGATTATTCAAGCAACATTTACATATACATTTGACCCTGGCGACGGGAACTATTGTACTGCAAATAGCTCCTTGGATGTGTGTTCAGATACTTCAAGGATGAATTTCGACTACAATTCCTGTTCCGAAGAAATAGGATACTCAGGTTTGAATATATGTATTTAATGTTTGATTTTTTCTATTCTTCCAGAGGTGAAACTACACAAGAAGTTTTGAAGGTTACAATGTTTTGATTACTGTTTTTGTGCGTGCATAGTACACATCTTTTTATAAATACACATGCACTGGTCAGTACTCTGAATAAATACTAGTAGTCATGGAGCTGTAAAATCTTTTGCTGGCTATCCGGACTTCTTGAAACGATCAGAATTACCAAATAAGTAATGGATAAATACATGTACCTCGACTGTGTGGAATAGTTCAAAGAAAACAACTCCACCGAGGGGCGAGGACCACATACACACACGGGTTATTATAGTCAAACTATGGCTGGCGTCACTGGAAGTTTTTAATCACTACTAGCATCATAGTCGTAGATGGTAGAGAAGGACGTCTAGATTGCGTGCGAGAGAGTTGGAACAACCCGCACTCGTGACATCCTCTAGAGAAACGCCTTGGACGGATAGCGTCTTCACTTGTCTAAGCAATGGTTTATGTGAAATGTATTTGGACAACTGTGTTGAAATAATTTTTTGATATTTTTGTGTGTATCTTTAGCTTTTGGAGAGCTGTTGTGTGTTCAGAAAGAATGGTTTAATGGCCTCGTTTACCTGATTGTTTACAACAATGATACAGACACACCCGATGAAGTCTCGAGATTCAGATTTACATGTTATGTAAGTATTTTTAGATGTATATGTTATGCAAGTATTTCCATTCACTTCATTTTAATATCTTACTAAGTTACATATTTTTAACTTTTTGTCCTTCGGATGGGTTGAAGGGTGTCCCATATCAAGGATCACAACCCCCAGAGACTCTAATTTCCTTTCGATGGCTCTGATTTAAAGAGCAATTTGACCATCGTCATTACTTGATAGGACCTCTCATTCTGAAGATTTGGTAACAAAGTCTGATGACTCTTAACATTGGGAATCAGCTGCTAGAATCATAAAGAATTTCAAATAAATAGTGGTCCTGGCAAGAAACTTAAACTGCCCTAGTCCCAAGAACATTGCTTTCGCACGAAGTAATATTGTTTTGAAGTTGTGCTAACAAGGTGCTCACGGACGTTCTATCGGAATGCGTCTTTAGTTGCATGTTGGTCTGTATGCATAAAACAGATATATGTTGGTTATTTTGTGAATATTGCTGACCGGGAGATATAGTTGACCTGAACCCAGGGGAATACTATCTTTCATGGAGTGTAGTAACAAATTGCATTGACCGATTAGAATTTCGGAACTTTCCTAATCGTTTGAAATGTAAACCTCTATTGATAATGATTCTGCTTGACATTTAAAAGTAAAATTTGACCACTTACAGGTGGCATCGTAACGTCATTGGGATTTTTAGTGAAGTGAGCCAGAAATTTAAGTGGTGGTTAACTCGAGAATTACCACCACTGAAGGCCAACCCTGAAATTTAAAAAACAAATCTTGGGGAAACGATGTCTGTTCCGTTGAAACCGATGGTTCAAGATATAATGTGAGGTAGCTGTTGGTGAAAAAAGCAAACGAACAGTGATCAATCTCATAACTCTTATTTAGAATACAAGAGTGGGACGAGTACGGATCTTGGACATACCATTAATTAATGGTGACATTTGAGTGTTAATGTTAATATTATACGGTACCAATTTTGATGCACCAGATACGCATTTCGACAAATTATGTCTCTTCAGTGATGCTCATATCGAAATGTTAGAAATCCGAAACCTGTAATTTTAAACTTGAAGGGCTGAAAATGGAGTGCCAAAGACTGAAGCAAATACTCGAAGGGATCAAAGAGCTATGCCTAAGGGAGATAATCCTAAATTTGAATAAATTCTAATTTTGCCCTGCTATTAAATATATATCAGATTTCAATCATGTAAAAAGTCAGTAATCCTGGGTGTGAGCCTCAGGGACTAACTGTCCACCATCTGGACTCACCAGAGGCCTCGATCCAGGAGTCATAATGTTAATATTATACTGTACCAACTGAACACCAGAGTGGAATCAGGTCTAGGGGGAGTTAAGATGCCCTGTTAGCTGGTCACAACCGCGGTGAGCCCATACTTGATCAGGTAAACGGAGCAATCCGGGAGTCCAATCAGTGTGTGAAAAACACTTAATAGGCTATTGACACACCATCAGCAGCATTTGACTCCAATGGTAGGTATACTGGTAAACTAAATTGCTAAACGACACAGATTTATTACGAAATGCTGCCTTTAAACGTGACTGTTAACCCCTGCCACAACATCAAAAGTTGGTCAGTATAATATTCACTATGATCCTGGATCGAGGGCCTCTGGTGATCCAGATGGTGGACAGTTAGTCCCTGAGGCTCAACACCCAGGATTATGTACTTTTTACATGATTGAAATACGGATATATATTTAATAGCAGGGCAAAATTAGAATTTATTCAAATTTGAGGATTATCTCCCTTAGGCATAGCTCTTTGATCCTTCGAGTATTTGGCTTCAGTCTTTGGCACTCCATTTTTCAGCCCTTCGAAGTTTAAATTACAGGTTTCGGATTTCTAACATTTCGATATGACATACTGAAGAGACATAATTTGTCGAAATCGTATCTGTGCACAAAATTGGTCGTATAATATTAACATTAACCACTCAAATGTCACCATTAATATAATGTATGTCCAGATCCGTACTCGTCCCACTCTTGTATTCTAAATAAGAGTTATGATTGATCACTAGTTCGTTGCTTTTTTCACCAAACGCATACCCTCACATTATATCTTGAACCATCGGTTTCAACGGAACACAGATCGTGTTCCCCAAGTTATTTGTTTAAATTTCGGTTGGCTTCAGTGGTGGTAATTCTCGAGTTAACCACCACTTTATTCTGGCTCACTCACTAAAAATCCTCAAATGACGTTACGTTCACCTGTAAGTGGTCAAATTTTACTTTATTAAATTCAAGCAGAATCATTATCAATAGAGGTTTACATTTCAAACGATTAGGAAAGTTCCGAAATTCTTATCGGTCAATGCAATTGTTACACACTCCATGACTATATATCCCCTGGTTTCAGGTCACTATATCTCCCGGTCAGCAAATATCACAAAAAACCAACATATATCTGTTATGCATACAGACCAACATGCAACTAAAGACGCATTCGAGTAGAACGTCCGTGAGCACCTTGTTAGCGACAACTTCAAAACAATATTCTTCGTGCGAAAGCAATGTTCTTGGACGTTATGCAGTTTATTTCTTGCAGGACCACTATTTATTTGAAATTCTTTATGATTCTAGCAGCTGAGATTCCCAATGGTTAAGAGTCAATCAGACTTTCGTTACCCAAATCCTCAGTGAGGTCCTATCAAGTAATGGACGAATGGTTCTGTCTTATCTTTTTCAATTGCACTGGCTTAATCCAGGCCCATCGTGAAAGCGGGAAGTAATTAGATAAAGGGAAGTCCTTAAATCCTACTTTTGGCGATCTGATCCTTGATATGGACACCCCGTCTCAACCCCATCCGGAGCGCTGAGAGCCGAAAGAAGACCCCAAAAAAAAAAAAAAAAAAAAAAAAAAAGAAAGAAAAAAAAGTTAAAAAATATAAGTGGAGTAACTTAGTAAGCGATCATTTTAAAAATTGAAACGATTGACACATAACTTGGCCATACCCTTAACCAAAACCCCACTAGAAAGTCAAAAAAGTCTAAATAAAAAAACAAACCACCAAAAAAAAGAATAAAAAAAAAAAAAAGCTACGAAATTCTTTTATTAAAAAAGAATTTTATCTACATTATTACCTAACATGTAATCTGAATTCCCGAGAACTCATCGGTTGTGTCTGTATCCTGTGTTGTTTAAAACAATACAGGTAAACGGAGGCATAA
>CAJDSM010012098.1:0-12595 GCA_903981925.1 Ostrea lurida | reverse complement strand
GAGCTTTCAATGTATGGATATTAAGTGTACAGTGTGGTGCGATCTAATGAACTTTGCTATGAACAATCTATTTAGAGTACCTGACTCCCAAGTGGCATAATGCTACCAGTGATATGAAAGGACCTATTGACAATTAATGTGGTACTTTCATTTATTTTTAGTCTTTTAAAGCATTGTATTATTACTCATGAAAGGAAGATGAATTCATTTATTTCACTGAATTCTACCTTCATAATCATCGGAGCATGTGATCAATCTTTCCAGATCCTGGTGTAATTAGCTTTTATGCAAATATTATTTTTGTAACTGTTTTTTTTTATTAATAATTTGTATATTGTACTTGATGTTTCTCAAAAGAATTATACTTAATAAAAACAAATTCATTGCCTATTTTGTTCCGTTATTATGTATTTACCTTATTTTAGAAACTCACCATTGGGAAGAAAATTTTGCAGTGTGGTGTTGTGTGAGGTCAAGGGATCTCAAAAGTCTGACAATGACATTTATATTACTAGTACTGATGCCCAACAGATGAGTTCACGTTTCTAAGGGGTAAAGTATCTGCACTGTATTTGCATCCTTTTAAGGCATTGTGTTATATAGTCCTCTATACAAAGAGTTTTATATACTGAAAGGGGGGGGGGGAACAGTAGATACAATGTATCTAATTTGCTCAAAGAATATGTATTTTCATTATACTTTCAGCGTATTATCATAAACTCAATAACAAAGGTGAAGGGCTTGTTCCATTGCTTTTCATTTTAAAATGGTGTTAAAAGTAATGAACCATACAGGCTTGAACACCCCAAATCTAGTGAAAAGGCAAAGATAACGAACAGTGATCTATCTCATAAGTCCTATTGCTATGAAACATCAGACAGCATTTGACCCAATGACAGATTGTATGGGCAAACTAGATCTTTATAATGACCATAGAATTTGCGAAATGCTGCCTTTTAACGTGACTGTTGAGACAGTTTGTAAGTAGTCTAGCTGCCTTGATACTCGATAGTTTTTTCTTGCTCTGCTTGTAACTCTGACATTAGCTCAGAACGATCTAATGTACGGTCGACAGTTTGTTGGAATACCCAATTCGCACTGGTTATGACATCCACATTTTATCTATTAATAATTTTTATCCATATGTCGATTCAATGTATTAGTATCCCAGTGAACTTGAAATAAATCCACATATTCTTCATACTTATATATATTTTAGTAAACATAGACATTAACGGCAAACTAACAAAGTTTATCTTTTTGACAAATGGGATGATTTCAGATTCTCCATTGTCAACTTCCCATATTTAGGTAGCAACATTCCATTATATCACCAGCACATATGTTAATAAAAATCAATACAGGTTACTGACAAGTAAGTGATGTTACAGGGATTTCCACAGTCTAGTTTAAAATCGGCATTTAGCAAATTCTGTGGCCGTTATAACGATATAGTTTACCATTGGGTCAACTGCTGTATGATGTGTTTCACACCAATTGTTCAGCCGTTCTTTGTACACTGATTTTGGCTACGGATTAGTAGTTCACCTGATCAAGATAGAGGGTGACCAGTCTAGAGGGAATCACCGGGAGGGAATCCTCTTTCCCAGGTGCCTGATCTCACCTCTAGTATATTCAGGAGTCTGTACTTGCCCATCTCTCAAGTTGTGTTACGTAATGGATTCATGAAATCGATCAATGTTCGTTTTCGTCACCATTTTACCAATACTTCTGCCATTGGGTAAAATTCCTTATCTTAACCTGTTTAATTAATGAGATCACTAATTGATTTGATGTGCGCATTAATTCAAGTATTGCGCCCAATGATGGAATTCTTTAAATGATTAATGGTATCTTCAATTATCTGAGTTTATGTTAATTTGGCGCCCCATACAAATGATGCAATGACAGGGTACGGTGAAACCTCACTTTCCCCATTTCCTTTCGAGATATAGCATGATGTATATGTATATTCAGCTCTGTTAAAGTTTCTAATATGGTTTTGCTAACGTTTTCTGTTCCACTGTCTGTTAGAATTTGCAAAAGACGGTCATATATTGGGTAGTTTCTTCTAGAATAAGATGGGCAAACTTATCAGGGACTGGGATACCAATGAGATGACGTACTTGTTTCTAGATAGAGATGTTGGATATAGACCTGATAAGTCCTGCCTTACTAAAGGAGGTCGTGAAGATAACGAACAGTGAGCAATATTCCATTACCAGCTTAACCAGTCGCGGTTTATCAGTGGTTAGAGCGTTCGCTTTGCAGCCGGGAGGTCGTGAGTTCATGCCCTGCTCGTGCCATCAAACCTATATAAGGCGTAAATATAGGTAGTGATTGCTCCTTCGCCAAACGCTCACCATTTAAAAGTAAAAATCAGCGTATTTAGGATATGGCCTTAGAACTGAGGTCCTGTGTGTCAACAGGCGTTGGCACGCTAATAAACCCTGAGCATTGCTACAGTCCTGAGCGCCAAGCATATCATGTATTTAAAGGTCTAAATTCGTGGTACTTCACCTTCAACTGGCAATGTCTTAATTTGAGTGGAAAATTCCGGACAGGACGTAAAACAGCCAATCATTATCACCTGTAGCAATATTCCATCATCACTTACATAAGGTGTGTATGTTTCTCATCTGATGCGATACGCAAGGACTTGTTCTGCTTATAACCAGTCTTTAAATTGAGGCAGACTACGATACGTGTAGGGTTTTCAACAGTCGTTTAAAGTCAGCATTTTGCAAATTATATGGTCGTTATAATAATCTAGTTTGCTAATACACTATATCATTGGGTCAAATGCTGTCTGATGTGTTTATTCATTGTTAGGCCGTTCTTTAGACACATTTTTACTACGTCCGATTATTTCGTTTGCCTAATCAAGATAACGGGCTCACGGCGAGTGTGACCGGTCGACAGGTGATGTTTACTCCTCCTAGGCACCCGATTCCACCTCTGGTATATCCAGGGATCCATTTTGTATTCCTTAAAGGAGTTATGAGATTGATCAATGGAGAAGCTGAAATCATCCCATTGTCATAGAATTGGAAGTTTGCCGTTAACATCAATGTCCAATAAAATATCCAAGTACGAAGCAGATATGGAAGATTCTGTGGTGTCTTTAGAGTTCACTGGGATATATTGAGTTGGCATACATTTAAATTTTGATATATCGACCATTATTCCGTCGTCAATATTTCTAGATGTCGAGTTGAAGGCTTCAGGTAGAGATTTATTTCTTTTGTTTTTGAATAAATTCTGTTGCATAAGGTCAGCTAACAATACACACCGGAATTACAATAGACTATTGCAAGATCTGATCACCAAAACTATGAAGACATTGTCAGTGGGGACCTCCAATATCTCTTTATTTTCAACTTCAGAGAACTTGTGCGTAAAATCAGAGTAGTGTGAATGGTAAGGGAGTTTTGACTGTTTCTTGAATTTTCTTACCACTCAGGAACTTGCAGACGATGTATCCTTCTGCATACGTATGCAACTTTTTGTCCCAGTTTGGGATGTAGTATTTGCATCTTATAACGTCACATCTCTTGTCGACACCCATAGTAACGTCGTATCTCTCTTAGACATGTCGATACAGTCTCCATCCGAAAATTTATGCACAGGAGTTACAACAATCACGTTTCTTAGCATATATTTTTCTGTTGGTTAGTTTAATGAAATTTCCGTATTTTCTTAAAAGTTCTGATTTGTCAATACCGGTAATTGGGAAGTACTAGTAACTGCCTAGCGATTCGTTTAGGTAACTGTCAAATCGCGTCCACTTTCTTCCAGCATGGTTGTATTCCTTCTTTAATTATGAATCCTAAACATCCCGCTTGTTTTTAGAACATTTCTTGTGTTTCAGTTTCCTAAGATGGTTGATAACCTGTTGGACATATCCCAGAATTAATGGAGGTGACATGACCCAAAGATTTTATGTGACCAATGGACTCAACCGACGCAGGATTTTTGGATGCGACAAAACACGACGTTCTTCTGTCTTTCAAACTTGCCTTAATACATGTTGATAGGAAAACTTTAACGGAAGTTACTGTAGAAAATATTTACAAATTTACTTCAGTAAGATCTACCAAAGAACGGCATGACCATAAAATAGTCTGCAGCGGGAAAGTGAACAATAATTTTCTCTACTGAACAAGTGGACTTAAAAGTCTTATGGATGGCCCTGGCGGTTACATCAAAGAAGAATGAAATATTCCAAATTATCAGAATGTTAAATAATAATTATTTCTTTCACACATACTTTTAATATTAAGACATAGGTAGGTCATAACTGTCACTAGAAAACAATTTATTTGTACGAAATAAGGGAGACTGACCAGTGGACCAGATATGTCATTTATTCATTCTCTCTCTCTCTCTCTCTCTCTCTCTCTCTCTCTCTCAACTTTAACGAATGTACTTTATCTATTAAGTAAATGGCTATGTATTGTGAAAGCAAAAAATAAATGAAAGGTCTACAGTCATATCTTATGTCAAAATGTGCATCACGAATCGTGACTACTGATATCACAAAAGTGTGAAATTTCAACCTAAAAATATCATCACGAATACAATGAATGTACATGTATGGATAATTTCTGTGGAAACGAAAGGGTTATTCATATTCGGTCTTTTTCTCCCTCTCGTTGAGAGGGAGAAAAAGACCGAAGATGAATAACCCTCTCGTTTCCACAGAAATTAATGTATGGATATAGAAGGATTAGGAGTTCTGTAATGGAATTCACGAATTTTTAGCATTATCTTTTTAACATTGTTTTTGAAGTCGCAAATACACTTCTTCATCATTTCTTACTGCATTAATCAATATCACATCGTGACAGTATTGTTCTCAGAGAGGGGATTATCGTAAGATGATTAGCAGTTCTGTATTGGGAAACACGACTTTTTAGCATCGTCTTTTTAGCATTGTTTTTAACGTACACATGAAATCAATTCTTGCTCTCATTAATTAAAAAGGTCAAGATTTAAAATGTAAGGTCCTACGAGTAGTAAGCATCTTCTGTCTAATGGTCACATTCACCGTGAGCTCTTAATTTTGATCAGGTAAATGGGATACGTAATCAAAATCAGTATGCAATGACTGACCTAAAAATTGGCATGCAGCACGTCAGAAAATATTTGACCAAAATGGGATATTGTATTGGCTTATAACGACGATAGAATTTTGCAAAAATGCTGAATAAAGAGACTGTTGAAACTCCTACAACACCAAATGAGCATACGCAGATTAAGCTCTTGTTTATTGAATACTTTGAAAGACGTAAACACCATATGCAATTGATAATAGTTGTTTGTCTTTGTCCTGTCCAGAATTTTTTACTCATATCAAGACTTCACCTATTGTAGGTTAAGTACCACATCTTAGCGATCAGGGCTGTAGCAGTGAGGGTTCTTTAACGTGCCATGTGACACGGTATACCTTGGTTTTTAAGGTCATATCCAAAAGACACCGAATTTCACTTCTAAATTTCGAGCGGCGAAGGACCAATCACTACTCATATTCACGTCTTAGGCTTATTGGCAAGAGCAGGGCACGAGCTCACGATCTCCCGGTTGCGAAGCGAACGCTCTACCACTGAACTACCGCGACCGGTCCAGATGGTATTAAATGGAATATGGAAAGCTGACGATGGAAAAGCTGAAATCATCACATTTGTCATATAGTTGAGATAGTAGTTTACCGTTAACATCGATGTTCAATAAAACATCCAAGTACGAATAAGATGTGGAAGATTCTGTGATGTCTTTTATTTTGAATTTGCTGTGATATATCGAATCGGCTTTATAGCGTTTATCGATTTATCTAGATGTCGCAGCTAGAGATGTTTTATTTTCTGATGAATAAATTCTTTTAAATTCTGTCTCATAAGAACTTGAAAATAGATCAGCTAACCAAGAAACACAATTCGTACCCATAAAATTACAATATAATGGCAAAGAAAAACGAACGGCAATCAATCTTACAAGTCTCAAAAAGAACAAAAACCAAAAGCTGGGAAAACACGGACTCCTGGACATAGCAGAGGTGGAATCAGGTGCCTAGGAGGAGTAAGCATCCCCTGTCGACCGCCACACCCTCTGTGAGCCCATTGTCCTGAACGGGTAAACGGAGTAATTCGTAGTCAAATCAGTGTGTGAAAAACGGCCTAACAATTACTATGAAACACATCAGACAGCATTTGATCCAATGGCAGGCCATACTGGCAAACTAAATTCTTAACGACCATAGAATTTGTGAAATGCTGTCTTTAAACGTGTCTGTTGAAACTCCTGCAACAACAACTTGTTTGTAAGTAGCCTGCCTTGATTCAAAAACTGATCATACGCAAAACAAGCTCTTGCGTATTGAATGAGTTGAGAGACATACGTACACACTATATGCAGGTGATGATGGAATACTGTTACAAACTATGGGAAATTGACGATGGAGAAGCTGAAATCGTCCCGTTTGTCATAAAGTTGCATTGAGTTGTTAGTTTGTAGTTAATATCTATGTTCAATAAAATATCGAAGTACAAAGCAAACGTGGAAGACTCTGTGGTGTCATTTGTTTCTAGTTCGCTATGATATATTGCATCAACATAAGAATGAGAATCATTATATATTCATAGGTAAAACGTCGTCAGTGTATCGAAATGTCGAACTGAAAGTCACATTACCTAATAATGACTGTTTAGGGGGGGGGGCGATGGCCACTATTCTGTCAGGTTGGTGTTGCTTTGGAAAAGCAAATTATGCCCGAGCGGTTAGCGAGGGCACTATTTAGCTTTCCAAAGCAACACCATAGAGCATAGGCCCACCTAAACAGTCACTTAATGCGTTAGTGCATCACTACGCTTTTACAAAGCAACACCACAAAGCATAAAAACCCACCTTAGGGCTAGGTGATCATATGGATACTATGTAACATAATTTATTAAAAACTTGTCATCAAAAGAGTTTCTGCAATTAAATTATTTATTTTCATGCAATTCATGTAATTATAACTTGCTAGTTCACAGAATTAAATTTGCAAAAATTAAATAAAATCCCCGACATATCTGTTGTATTTTGATTTAGTTCTAACATTATAATATAACTCATCGTAACAATTGTTTTAAACCACTCAGCGTGATAGTGCCGGGCACTATCAAAAGACCGGGCACTATCACTTATAGAAGCAGAAGACGTTGTCCAATCAAATTTCTAGGATTTATCATGTTGATGCACTGAATTACTATTATATGACTGTGTTAGGTGGGCACTATGCTCTGCATGGTGTTGCTTTGGATAAAGCAATAGTGCCCGAGCGGTTAGCGATGGCACTATTTAGCTTTCCAAAGCAACACCATGAGAGCAGTGTGCCCACCAAAACAGTCATTAAGGGTGTAGTGCATCACTACGCTTATTATAGGATATTTGGAGATTTTTTTTTAAAGATAGTATGTCTTGTAACGAAAGAATTTTTCCTCTCTAATTTTATTTACATTGAACAATATATACAATGCAGATGAATAAGAGTAAGCATTATAATTAAGGTCATACTTGCAAAAATTAAAATTTTCAAGTTCATAAAGTACCACATTACATTTTTGCCAGTTTTATAGATTTTAGACAAAATTAATGACTCTGCCCCAAAATACATAAAACTAGTGGAAAAAGTGTCACCAAACTAAATATTTTTATTAGCATATAATTGATGGAAAATAGTTTGATTCCTATGAAGACGTTTTGCTCAATAAATTTTTTTTCCCTTTCCAGTTTTTTTTGGTTGTTTCTAATGAAATCCTTACTTTTTGCCCCATCTACGGAAAACTGGCCGATAAAAAAATTGTCTCCGATTTTTTTAAAATTTTGATTAGAATCATGTTATCAAATAAAATAAACCAATAAAACCTTTTGAATTGCAATTAGTTTGACGTTGCTGTTTTTGGCTAAATTGACTGGAACTATTTACAAAAGGCAACACCACCAAAACATAAAACCCACCTTAGGGCTAGGTGCACAACAATAATCATGTCTGTTCATTCAAAGCGTTTCTGCAATTAATGGGAAAATTTTAAAAACTTTTGCCATTCACAGAATTATATGCAAAAATAAATAAATCATTTTTGTTGTATTTTGATTTATTTCTAACTTTAAATTGATAACACTATTGTACAATGTTTTAGAAACCCTCAAAAAAATCATATTGTTTCATAAACATGATGAACAGTTCATTTGTGCTGACGCTTATAAGTTGGTGGTACAATATAGCATTTGTTTGACTCAGTGCAATTAACGATTGACAGGTATTCATAAAGCTGAAGGAACATTTATCAATCACTGTTTTTTATCGACGAAAGATAACTCTATAAAGCAAAATTTCATAGTCCCGGCACTCAGCGTGATAGTGCCCGGGCATATCAAAACCGGGCACTATCACTTATAGAGCAGAAGACGTTAATCCAATCAAATTTTAAGATTTATCATGTGATGCACTAATAAAGATTTCTTCTTTCCATGTAGAAACTTTTGAATGAATTCTGCATCATAAGAATATAAAAACAGGACAGCTAACAAAGGTGCACAATTCATGTCCAAAAGAATTCCGATAGACTGTTGGAAGACCTGATTATCTTGAAAAAGCAAAATTGATGTCTTTAGCAAAACTCGCGAGACCATCTTCAACACTCGCTCGCCCCACCTGGAAACCATGGCAATCCTCAAAAGAACCCTTACCCATCTTGTCTGCGAGTTTCATCGCATCTCACATTTTATGTTTGAATGCCCAACTTATGAACAATACAGATAAGGATTTGTAAATCACATGATAGATGAAAATTCCAACTTTTCCTTGCTTTCAAATAGAGATAGATTGATATGGCTTATGTCAAATGAAGACAGTAATATAATAACTTGTCTTGCTGACTACATATATAAATGTCATGAGAAAAGATGCAATGTTATCGCAGGATATACCTGAATATGATATACCTGAATACAATGTGCCATCTACTATTACATAGCAATTTATCAATGTAATAATTGATACAATATTATTATAATACATGGTGTACATGTACTTTTTTACCTGAGTGCTATCATTTGGATCTCTTCCCCTGTTTATTATCTTTTTTTGTTTATGTTTATGTTATGTTTTATTTCAATATTCATGTTATTTGTTCTGAATACCCTTATAAATGGGTCCAAAAATTTGAAATAAATTCTAGATATTCTATTCTATTCATCCTGCACACGTCACGTGCTTGCCTTTGGTACCGACATCGAACCTTGGAATCAATGTCAGTTTTAGTTGAAGGCAATCTTGTTTCAACAGGTGCACTTTAATATTCAGTCGTGGGGAACCCGTTTTCTCAGCAGTAAACAGCTCTAGGAACCCGCCATTACTGATTTATGATTACTGATGTTTTCACAAATCTCCAGTAAAAGGACGTAGTTCAATGCAATGATTTCCGTCTTCTTTTCTCTCTTGGAATCTATGACTTCTATTCAACTAGACAATAAGAATAAATCCATTTCGTTACACCAAAGGAAAAAAAAAAAAAAAAAAATCAAGGGGAAAAACTATCTTACTTCAATCTCCTATTTACATTCCAGTCCATGAGTTACACAGTGCCATAAAGCAACATGGAGGATTTGTGGAAATTTATCACGGGCCATCAAACCATTATTGCCAGTGTATTTGTTACAGGTAAATTTTAACACTTAATATTTAAAACAAATGGGGGTGAGGTTGGGACCGGGTAAGATTGTTTATCTTAACTTAAAAGGGGTGGGGGACCCGCAAACCTTGCGGTGGCCGGTGGGTGAAATGATTATGCAATATTTCTCAGATGATAGGCCTTAGTTCTTTTAGAGCATGACCGCTAAATACGGAAAATGAATGTAATTCAGTGAAAGGATCTGTCCAAAACTGACACGATGTCGATTGAACTCTTCACCTGAACTGGCTTTTTCGACGCATTACAGGATTATGTTTACTGGTGGCACCATGCGTTCCATAAGGTAATCAATTTTAGCAACTGTATCACTATAGGCTCTCGTGTTTCCGCTCAAAGTGGCTCACTAAAAACTAGCTGCAGAACTGTAGCTAACTAAAAACATTATTTATTAATGTCTCGTTTATTAAACACTTCGTATCAAGTATGAAAGTGACACAGGAGTGGCGTAGCTAGGAAATTTTGCAGTGTATTCATAATCGGCAGGGGGCGCCGTAAGCCCCCCCCCCCCCCCAGCGGGTCCAGGGCCGAGCCCTGATGGGGGCCCAGGGGGCGAAGCCCCCGGAAGCTTCTGGATTTTCAGGTTTCAGCTTCTGGATTTTCACGTTTTTTAGGATGATTTTGTCTATAAATGTTACAATTTTACGTGTGTAAAGGAAAAAATGCTCAATGAGCTCGAAACAAGGACACCACAGTTATCTGCAGATCTGCTTCATGTTTTGGATATTTTACTTAATATTACTCTAATTGCAGACTGACAACTACATTATATTGATAAGCGTAATGATTTTGACTTTTGCAATCGTCAACTTTCCTTTTTCTATGTAGATAATTGTACCACTATCACCTGCTTATGATGTGTATGTCTCCAGTTTGATTCGATACGCAAGAGCATGATGCGTATGTGGGACTTTTTTAAAGCAAGGCCAACTATTAACTAAAAAGTTGATGTTGCAGGGTTTTATACGAATCTCGTTTAAGTTCACCTTTTTCGCAAATTCTACGGTCGCTATAATGACTTTTTTGCGATTACAAAATTATCACAAGTACATATGTTTGATGATTTTGTTGTACAATACCTTTTTAGACTAGTCATTTTCCGTATTAGATTCGACGACGGATAACCCGTTTTACTTATTGTTTTCGAACTACAAGGTCACAGAGCGAGCGTGTTAACTAGGTCAGCAAGAGGATGCTTACTCTCACATAGCGCACTGATCCTACCTTCGCTTTTATACGGAGGTAACACTTGTTGCCCTAGACACTCGATTTTGTGTACATATGTTTTTTGGGACTTCGATTACGTTTAACACATTGTTTACTTCGCCACTTTATATGAAACAGCGGAAATCAACTGCATATGACTTTTGATATAAGACATTTTGAACTAGCTCTATTTTTCGAAAACAAAACATGCGAACCTTAAAAGACCAACATTGAATAAGTTAACCATTATGACTGTTCCAAATTTAACCACCCATCGACTTTTGTTCATCCACCGACTTTAAAAAAAACGGTAACAGCAATACAATTACGGACAAAAGCGGCATACATTCAAAACTTTTTGCTGTTGTTTCAAATTTGTACAAGCTGAAAAAGACATGTATAAAATGCTTCATTTTTACATGATTTTTGTACACACAGAACCTGATCTCCTGTCTTATTTAATGCCGTGATTCTCGTTGCTTTTATTGTTTTCGAAAAAAGATTTTAAATTGTTTTGTATTGACATGTCTTGCGTTGTAAACTCAAAATAGAGATAAAAACATATTCAATTAGTACGAAAATTGGGGTTTACGCAATGGGAAAACCGTATTTTCCGAATTTATGGCAATAGCAAGGTTTACAGATGAAAATGCAAGTACTTAAAATGCAGCATTATTCTATAGTCCAAGAGGCAATTCAATGTGTTTACATTCAAACATAAGACAATACACCAAAAATGAAAAAAAAAAAAGATCTATGCTTTGCAAAAATTCTGTGTATTCATTTGCGTTATTGCGTAAGGGGCGCTACCCAATGCCATGCATCTAATATGTATAATGTCTTCATCCCGGGATGTTTCATGAAAACATTTTACTTGTACACAATTTTAATAATTATATTCCAAACCTTTTCCAAGTCAACGATATCTAGGCCTATTAAACTATGCATCAACACTTCTTCCCCATTTAAAATTTTATCTGCAAAGTCAGAGATTCATTTCCTGCGTATTAAACTACGAAGTAAATATGGTCACCATATTGTACTATTAGTTACACAGTCAGTTTGGGACGTAATACTGAGTCATTCAGGGTGTGAAATGGAAATATTTCATATGGTCAAGATCTACACCGTTTGGGCATCTGTCTGTGGCTTTCAGTATACTGCACGATTTCCATGGGCCTGGAAATATGCCTTTACTTTTAACTTTTGCAGTAAACGACTGACGTATATTACCCATCGGAATTAAGTTTCTGGGAGTTATTATCGGCCACAGAGGTGGCCGATCTATATATGTGGTTGTGTTAGAAAGAGCGCATGGGGAAAGGGGAAGTGAGTGTCTCGATGAAGTGATTCTTTGTCAAAAATATGTGTAAAAGTTCTGAATAAAAGATTTTAGAAAAGGACTAATAACTGTAATCAATGCGTTTCATTCTTCTTCATTATTCAACGAATATTATGAATTTATACGAAGTTAGTACAACACGTACACTTTAAAAAGGGCAGCGTGTAAAATATAGAAACAATTCGTCATGGGATTTCCAGGTTATAATTCGATAACAAGTTCTTTGGTTTGAATATGCTGCGGTTTCAAATATTTTATGTATATTTGATTGGTGCTTTGTGTAAAATATAGGGATGTCAATTTTACTCGGATAGCT
>CAJDSM010012092.1:0-12210 GCA_903981925.1 Ostrea lurida | reverse complement strand
TTTATTTATACATGTTACTCTTTCAAAGATATGTCTAGGTTCCATATTATATCAAGAAGATATCATTTCAATCTACAAATTGTTCAAGGATTTAAATGAAACACACTTTATGTCAGTGAGTTTGACCGTTGGACAAATTCGATAAGACTCTTCGTCTCATGCGAAATATTATGTGACTCATGTTATAGTTGCTCGTTAGAAAGGATAATTGCTCTAGACCGGAACCCTATATTGCTGTCTTTGATGTAAGTACTTGACCTTTGGACCCCCAATGTCAAAAGGAACATATTAGCTTCCGTATGGTACTCCATATGTAATGGATACAGTGACTCTAGGCCGTGACCCGTGGGGTCCGGGTTAGTGACTCCAGCATCCCCTTGCGATGTGTAAGAGGACTGAATTTTGGGGCGGTCATTCGGCAATGAGACCGGAAAACGAGCCCGGTACGCAGGGTGGCACGATAAAGCTCCCTCCCTGCTCAAAGGCCCTGGAGTTGCGGCATAGCCGCTAAATTTTGCAGCCTCCCGGCAATGGTGATCCGTACTCAGTATGAGTTGAATATTCTCGAGTGAGACTTAAAAAACAGTAAATAATCAATCTGGAAGAATGATAATGCTATTAAGCCACACGAATTCGTTACTTGCGTCCAGGTGTTGAACCTTTGCCCTTTTTGAGTTTTGACCAAATTCAATAGGAAACACTTCTGTCTCATGGAGTAGACCATTATGCACATATGGCAAGGCTAACAACTAATCGAAGTCTATCGTCCGAGCGATGGACAGACCAACCCTGATTCCACAGTAACAACAACCCCCCCCCCTCCAACTTGTTGCAGGGGGGGGGGTATTTATATAAAAGGCTCCCGGTCTGCTATCTCTTAGTATTCATTTAGTTTCACTTCAATATAATATTGCATTGAAAGATTCTTTCAAATGTTATATAGAACTATGATCAGTTTGGCCCCACCCTGGGTCAAACCCTACCCCGAGGGATCACCAAATTTACAATTTTGGTAAAGGCCTTCCTCTCTACATATAACATTTGTTTCTCTCAGACATGTTGCGGTTGTAAAGAAGAAGATTTTTTGAAAATTGTCACTTTTGGCAGTTTTTGCCTACCCCAGGCCCCAGGGTGCAAAACCTGAAATTTACAATTTAATGCCCCTTGCCCAAAGATGTCTTATACCAATTTGAAAAGAATTGGACTGGTGGTTATCAAGAAAGAAGTTAAAATGTTCAATTGTTAACAGACATTATGTACCAAATTTGGCCCGCCCTGGGTAGAACCCTACCAGGATCACCACCCATTTACATTTGGTAAAGGCCTTCCTGCTCTACATACATATGCATTTGGTTTCTCTCAGACATGTGCGTTGTAAAGAAGATTTTTGAAAAGTTGTCACTTATGGGCAGTTTTTGCCGCCCCCCAGGCCCCAGGGGTGCAAGAGACTGAAATTTACATTTATGTGCCCTTGTCCCAAGCCAATAGAGCTCTCATACCAAATTTGAAAAGAATTGGACTGGTGGTTATCAAGAAGAAGTTAAAATAATGTGTCAATTCAGATTGTTAACAGACATTATTGTACCAAATTTGGCCCCCTGGGGCAGAACCCTACCCAGGGATCACAATCCAATTTAAGGTTAACCTTCTGCTTACATTAACTTATGCATTTGGTTTCTCTCCAGACATGTGTGGTTGTAAAAGAAAGATTTTTATTAATGATTGGACAGTTTTTGCCGCCCCCAAGGCCAGGGGTGCAAAGACCTGAAATTTTACTTTATTGCCCCTTGTCCCAAGATGCTTCATACCAAATTGAAAAATTGGCTGGTGGTTATCAAGAAGAAGTTAAAAAATGTTCAATTGTTAAAGACGTTATGCTAACCAATTGGCCGCGCCTGGGTCAGAACCCCTACCCCAGGACCTCACAACAATTTACAAATTTGCTGTAAGGCTTCCTGTCTTCCACACTGTGCGATTATGGTTTCTCTCAGACATGATGTGGCTGTAGAAGGAAAAGTTTTGAAACATATCACTTTTGGGCAGTTCTTTGCCCGCCCGCCAACGCAGGGGTGCAAAAGACACTGAAATTTAAAATTTATTGTCCCTTGGTCCCAAAGATGTTCATACCAAATTTGAAGAAGAATTGGACTGTGGCTTATCAAAGAAGTTAAAAATGCTTCAATTGTAACGGCGACGACGCACGAACGGACGAGACATTTGACAGTCCAATTTTTTTCAAATTTAGTATGAAGGATCTTTGGGGCAAGGGGCACATAAAGTATAAATTTCAGGTCTTTTGCACCCCTGGGCCGTTGGGGGCGGGCAAAAACTGCCCAATATTCAAAAAATTTTCTTCTTTACAACCACACATGTCTGAGAGAAACCAAATGTATAGTGATGTAGAGCAGGAAGGCCTTTACCAAAATTGTAAATTTGGTGATCCCCGGGGTAGGGGTTCTGACCCCAGGGTGGGGCCAAATTTGGTACATAATGTCCGTTAACAATTGAACATTTTTAACTTCTTCTTGATAACCACCAGTCCAATTCTTTTTCAAGATTTTGTGTATGAATTGTAAAGGGCATAAGATAACCTGTGTCGAACAGTCATCACTTCTCGTACCACGTTCATTAAATAGAATACAATAAACAAAGAGAATTTGGGGCAATCTCAACGGACCTCGGACATCCACAGATATGGTGGGGATTCAGGTGCTAGGTAGGCGTAGTAATGCATCCGCTGTTGACCGTCACCGCCGGGTTAGTCCCATAGTTACTCAATCAAGGTACATGCGGAACAAGACCTTGTTAGATCTCAAATCAGATGTTGTTTGAACAACGGCTATTAACAAATGGCTAATGAAAACTACATCAGACAGCTGATTTTGACTTCGATTGATTCTAGGTCATTATTGGTAATAAACTAACATCTAGTCTCTATAACGGCACCATAGAATTACGAGAAATAGGTCTGCCTTTTAACATGTAGCACTGTTTTGAAAAACCGCTCTTGCAACAACAAGATTATCTTGTGAAGTTAGTCTGTGCCTCGATCTCAAAAACTGATATATGAGATAGAATCAAGTGCTCTTGGATACATCGGAATATAGTTGAGTGATGGACAATACACTACCATTGCAGGTGATGAGATGGAAATATTGCAGTACATAAATATAGGGAAGCATCTTTGGGCAAGGGATCTTAGATTGTAAATTTTTCAGGTCTCTTTTGCAACCACCTTGGCGGCCTGGGGGGTGTGTCGTGGTTAGGGACAAACAACCTGACTCCCAAAGATTTTTCAAGATAATCTTTTATGCTCTAAGAACACTGCACAGTCTGAGAGACAACAAAAGGCATAGTGATTAGAACAGGAAGGGACCTTTACTCAAAAGATGGTGTAAATTTGGTTGATGCCCCGGGCCTAGGGGTTCTGACCCCTTCGAGGGGTTTGGGTTGGGGAGGGGACAGTTAACGTGGTGTACATAGTTTTTAATAGATGTATAATATTTTGATGAAATAGCAGATCTCTCTTGTCAATGGCTTAATTTATAATAAATTTTATTCGAATCAGCTAAATAGAATTATATGAAATGAGAGCAGGGAGGAGCCTTTATATTATATTATACCCCCCATAGACAACAAGTTTGTAGCCACTAGGGCAGGGCCTTGGTTTCAGAGAGCATAGCAAATGCGAGGGGGGGGGGTTGTGATTACTGGAATTGGTGCCTCGTCTGTACCATTCCGTCTTGTAGGTACGATAACTTTCCGAGTGTTATGCCTGCCGTCATTATTGGTGCATCGGCATGCTATGGGTCATAAAACCCGTGGGACGTTAAAGGATGCTATATCTACATTGAATTTGTGGGTAGCTTTAAAGGGCAAATGTCATAGACATTTCATGGCACTATCGAATAGTAACGATATTGTGTCTGGGCTGATAAGAAGCATTTACTCATTTCTGGTGCTTTCAGCAAGTCACTGAAAATATACATAGGTACATTGTAATTTGTTTTCCTTACTTGAATTTGGCAGGTCAAAGTGTCAAGTTTATGGCACTTGACATCAACATACGTAAGCAATATTTTGAGTTTCTCGGGTATCTGATAGGTCTGTTTCCATTATCCCTTGTCTACCTAGGCACTAGGATCATAGTAGCATAGTATACTATCATGAGACGAAGAGTGTATGGCTTCCATAATCGAATGTTTTGCTGGTCCAAGGTCAAATCAACTCGGCAACATATAAATAGTGGTTGTATCATTTAAAATCCGTTGAAGCAATCTGGTGAAGACTTGACTCAATATACATGCTTCTTTTATGTGTATATGAATAGGAACCATTCCTGGCATTTTGAAGAGATGTTAACATGCTAATATATATAAAGATCGTCGGTATTTGAGATATTAGAAATGTGCAAATATGAGACTGCCTAGCTTTGGCTCAATCGATACTCAAGATTGGTGGTGACCGTCCAGGCCTGCTGCGGCCCTCTCTGTTTAAGACTATTGTCTACTAATTTATTCCAGGGCCCCGGAGATTCGATGACGCAAAACGTTAGAACTTTAAGTCAACATTATATATTCTATAATCCACTGTAAATTAATGTCCTGTATTATATCTTGATAACGCGGATAACTTTTAATTTGGACAACACCTGCTATAATATATTGTGGATAGACAGCAATACTTGAATAACAATCTTATTTTGGGCAGGTTATATGACTTCAGCGAATCATTTTAATCCAAATTTTTTAGATTGTTGACTTAAGCTAAGATGTATTCAATGATCCTGCGCCAGGATACGTAATCTATGCAACCGCCCATTTCGTATCAATAAACACAGAACTGTTTTTTACCTGGAATACACCCTGTCCATGAGGCAATGTTATTGAAGACTAGAGAGAGAGGAAGTCTGACCTCCACCAATTGTTAGGGTAGATAAGCATAGAAATTAGTGCGAACACAAAAAAAATTCTGACATATATTGATCAAAATCTTTTTATGGGGTGGTATAGCATTATAAAACTTCTACATACAGCTGTACAAGTACGTGTTTTTTTCACGAATGTTGGGGGGGGGTGGGGGAGGGGGGGCTGGGGGGAGGGGGGGGGTCGCTCTGCTAACTTACTGGTTTTTCTTAAAAGGGAAGTTTTCTTGTATGGTACATGTAGTTTTACCTCCAGATTTTTCAAGAACTTGATTCTTTCTAAATCACTAGGAGATTATTCTATTGCATGTTCATTTCATTGTTACCATTATAATGACATCCTAGCGAACATCCGTAGGTACTATAAATTCGATTTTAAACTTTCAATACTCAATCATTTTAAGTAAGACAAAAACGAAAATGCACACCAATCAGTATTTCAAACCTTATTAATATATCTGATATCAGGTGTACTGGGCCTATACTTGTTCATTCTAGGAATATTGTTCTCTCGCAGGGGGAGGGGGGGGGGGTCCGATGCAGTGTAGGTTATAGTGTACGATGAATAAAATTCAGTGTGTGTTGAGTACAATGATAAGTTTATCTAATAAATTGCATATTAGTTTATACAAGCATGGACTGTAACACTGGGTTTTTTTTATATGGTTTTGGTTTTTATTGTGTTTGTTTTGTGTTTTGTTTGTTTTGTTTACGTGATGGGTTTTTTTAAAGTTCGTCGTCTAAAACTTACTCAACTCTGATTTGAAGCGGTGTTCATTTCATGGTATCGAATTAATATTTCATACCCAATTTTTTTTTCTTTCGGTTAGGGGGTGATGATGTCTTATGTATATATTGTTTAAAATTTTTTGAAAGAGAAATAAATAAACATATAGTAGTCTATCAATGTGGTAATTTTATGAAGCGCTTTCACAGTGATCTTTAATCATGACGTTATTAGGTAAGTCAGTCATAATACCCGAAACCTGTTTAGATGCTTACTTATTTTGAAGGCCTCTTTAACAATGAAACTTTGAAAGATATTTCAAAAAAGCAGAGGTATCATGTATTTTTAATAAGAAACTATGAAGTCTATTAGATATATTCGTAGCAGCAAAATTATTATGATTCTTGCATAGGCCATTTTCGTCACTTTTTGATATTGGGCTCTTTGATGCATGTTAGTCTATTCTTAATGTCTGAGTTTAAAATTACAACCCATGATCATTCTGTATCCTCCTACTCAAGGATTCAGCAGAGATCAACCGATTGCGTTTTGCCAAATGCATTTTTAGGGACGCCCAGGAGCTGTTTTATTCTTCTGCGAATGCCACTACTGAGAGGTCTTTTGTTGCACCCTCCTCTGTGTTCTTGGAATTTTCCCAATAACCCTCTAAATTACGGTTTTACTATAACGTTAATACATCACGCCACCTCATGTTGGCGGCATATCCATTTGAAACATCTCTAGTGGCACGGCTGCCTCATCCTGTACATCCATAATTCCTCTTTCCACATTTTGTTGTACAATCAAGGTCGGTAATTGGTCCAATTTCAAAACTCCATAGAGAAATGTTTTAATATAAAAAGTCTTTTACAAAGAATTGTCTTTCCTTGACCACCATAAGCTGTTTCTCAAATTTGGGGGGTGGTCATAATTGTAAGCATTCCTAAGTGCAAACATGGTTTCGGTCATCGTAACTCAAACACTTGCAGATAAGCAAAGAGATGAACGGCATCCACATACATATCATTCTCACAACAACAAAACTTTTGTATCAAAAATAAATGTTGAATTTGAGGTTAATGACCCTTAACTTTTTTGTGAGTATAGTGAAATGAAAATATGCTAAATACTACCTAAATACATTTATCCACCAATGCTGCTCTTATATTGGTTAGTTATTTTTATTTAATCTGTTTGTGGTTTATTGGGTGATGAAGGAACTAGCATTCTTGCAAAAAAATTCAATAACCCGCATTAGCGGGGTTATGAAAGAAAACAATTCTGCAATGATCATGTTCCTTCATCATCCAATTAACAATACAAAGAAAGCATATTTATGTTTTATTTGATATTTTTATGCATTTTTTCTAAACATTTATTTAAATAGATTTAAGCACAAAATATTCATATATGTGATCATTTTGTATACTATCAAGAAGTTGGCAACGCCTGATATCTATTCTTTGACCTCAAAATCGCTCCATATTGGTAATGACCATGTGAACATGTGACACTTCTCAAACCGATTCAAGCGTGGTTGCACAAACATGCATTTATTGGATGATTAAAGGCAATGTCAATTTCAAAGGATATAATATAATAATGAGTAAAAAATCATTGAATGTCAATATTTCAAAAATGGTTAGAATATAGCTTCTTGTTCTCTTCTGGTAGGACTTAATGCAAAATGTTCATGAGGGAAAAAGAAGAAAGAACTTGGCAGCAGCTAACAGAGAGAGTCTTGGACCAGACCGTTCTCTCGCATGGACAAGCAAGCAGATACTGGAGAAACAACAGAAGTCTGCAAAGAGAACGAGTGGGCAGAGCTGATAGAATTCAATAGAGGAAGACACAGATAGAGTAACACATGTTGTGTGTTAACACCCTTCCAGATTTCAAAATGATATTCTTTCAAAAATTGTTTCTATGCCCTGTCAGTAATATGGCTGGGGCATAAAGTGGTTGTCATGTCTGTCTTCAGTCTCTGTGTCCTTTTGTCATACTTTGCGACTTTAGTTCAGTTTCTTTGCTCATTTTTTTAAAGAAACTATTTTAAAATGTATATAAAAGAATTTTCATACAACCTTTGTTTGCCGAATACTTTTCAAATAGCATCAGTATTTTTATTTCACAAGTGGTCAGGGCATATAGTTTTACCCTTGTCCATCCTTCCGCAACGAGCAATTTTTGTGGAACTTTGTGAAGAACCCTATGTTGATTTATTAGGAATAATCGCGTCCAAGGTCGAAGGTCACAGTGGATCGAAACAGTGACTCCGAAAACTCCGCAAAAATCTGAAATAATGATGGTTTCTCCGAGGTATGGATAAACTTTCTAAAGTTTACATTGATTCTACTGAAACTTATAGGTTATTGTTACATTATCAAGTGAGGAGAACAACTTTTTGATTTTCGGGAAAAATGCTGACCAAGGTCTAAGTCACATGGCCAAAAAAACTTGAGGTTTCCAGACGATTACTCCCAAACGTCGCTTTTTCTGTGATTTTAAATGAAACTTGGAAATCTTGTTGTGCTATATCAAATGAGTGGAACCCTATCGATTTTCGGAAAAATCCATCAAAGGTCACAGGTACAGTGAACCTAACAATAACTTTGAAAAAAATTGTTCCGGCATACCTAATAAAAGTCTGCCAAAAAGTTGGCATTTCTGATTCAATTGAAACTTTGCGGATATTGTACTCATTCAAGTGAGTGAGGCACCTATTGATTTTGGAAATACCGTCCAAGCCCCATGGGCCCATTACTGCACACTCGTTAAGACGGATTAAGTTCAATATTCATAACTCTCTGTTTACTCGAAACATTTTGTTAAGACATGTATAACAAAATTGTTTAGTGTTTACTACATCTATCTAACTGTATCAAGATAATAAGCCTGTGGGCCTCATGGCTCACCCATAATGGACGACTTTAATGTCGCTATCATAACTCCTTTAATGAAATACATTTTGTTATGATACTATAACAAAGTTGTTTAGTGAGCTATCCAAGCAAAGGGGGATTGAAAAAGTGTTTGCATGAACGCAAATGTATTTCATTGTCTTAGGGTCTATTTTCATAGGATTATGATGTAATGGAATCCCCTTATAGGTATAATAGGTTAGATATGTTACGTGTGTTCATGACGTACAATTTGTGGTCTGAAGTTAGTTTTTGGTTACTTTTAACCAGATACCAATTGTTTAATTTTTTCGTGAGACTCTATTAATATATAATTAAAATCTAAACACCCAAGGCCTCATGGCTCACCTGCTCAGACAAAAAAACTAATCATAAAATTTATTTGCAACTCGGCTATAAACATCCCTGTTACCTTTCGATTTTTTAAACGCCTTTAGATATTGAAATAACTTTTTGTATGCAGGGTATATTAAGAATTACAGATCAAGTTTGATGTTTCGCTTTGGTTCGTTAATTTTTGAAGACACAAAGCCCTTAACGTTGAAAAATGACTGTTATGGCCACGTTTTTTCCGAACTTTTTTTTTCTAAACACTTTGAGATATTAAATTGTGTTTGTTGCAGTGTGAGATTGATTAAATGAGTTGATGAATCAAGTCTGAGTTTCATTTTGATTTGTTGAGTATTTTATGCTCTCCCTCTGAAAAATTTGCGGGCCTCTTTGGGCATCATAGTATTAGACCGTCGTGGGTCACTATCCGCGTCACAGTACCCATCCCCTCTCGTCCGGGCTCATATCTCTAAACCTTTTATCATAAATTTCGATATACCACAAAGTGGGTTTAACCAAACTGAAATTTCAAGCGTTGTGATTCTTGAACAAAAGCGTTCCAAGGCCGGTCATTCCTCAGAACTTACTAAATATTCCTTAGTTACAATCGTTTTAAGCTCACCTGAGACCGCAAGGCATCAAAGTGAGCTATTCTAAATTGCCTTGTTGGTCGTCTCTGTACATGTCTGTACTGTCCGTCTGTGCTGATCTTTACTTTAATATTTCAACATTCGACTTCTTCTCAAGAACCGCTGGGCCACATTATGCACCACCAAACTTGGTACAAATATATCCTTGGGTAAAGGGGATTTCAAGTTTGTTCAAATGAAGACTACCAGGCCCCTCCCAATTCAAAAGTGGCAGATGATATATCACAAAATAGAGGTGTCCATTTAAAAATCTTCTTCTCAAACCACTGGCCAGGATGTGCTGAAATATATTTAATGAAACGCTCCCTGATATAGTGGAGATTTCAAGTTTGTTCAATATCATTGACCCCCTGGGTATCGATGATGGCCCCATAAGAGGGAACTAAAGTTTTACACATGATTATATAGGGAAAAATCTTTAAAAATCTTCTTCTCAAGAAACCACTGGGCCAGAAATACCCTGGAAGCTGAAATTTATATGAAGCTTCACTTATATTAAAGGAGATTCAAGTTCTTCAAATCATGACCCCGGAGTGGTACGATGGAGCCCCAATAGAGGATCAAAGTTTTACATATGAATTATTATAGGGAAAAATTCTTTTAAAATTCTTTCTTCTCCAAAAACCACAGCTGTGCCAGAAAAGCTGGAATTTATATGAAAGCTTTCCTCAGATATAGTGGAGATTCAAGTGTTGTTCAAATCATGACCCCCGGGGGGTACGATGGGCCCCAATAAGGGAGTCAAAAGTTTTACATATGACTATATTTAGGGGAAAATCATTTTTTAAATAATCTCAAGAACCAATGGGCCAGAAAAGAGCTTCTCGATATAAGTGAAGATAAAAGTTTGTTAGAAATCATGACCCCCCAGGAGTAATGTGGTGGCCACAATAAGGATCAATATTTTTTATGCAAATATATACGGGAAATTCTTTTAAAATTTCATTGAACCAGCAGCGAGTGGATATTTACCTGAAAGCTTCCTGATATGGAGAGATTTAACGTTTGTTTAGATATTGCCTCCTCCCCCCCCCAATACCCACCCACACCACACCCCGCCCCCCCCGCCTTCCGGGTTGGAATGCCCTGTGAGGGCCATCACAACTAAGGGGTATTAAGAATGCTGACATACTGCTCTTCTAGTGAAGACAGTGTGTCAGACATGAGACGTGAGAGTGATGTGGCCCATGGGCCTCTTGTAAAGATATTCTTGTTGATAGATTTGTGCCCCTTTAATGTTGAAAAATTGCTGTTATGGCCAGTTTTCCGGACTTTTTTTCTAAATGTTTCGAGATATTGAACCGATAATTTGTATGCAGGTGTATATTAATGAGTTACAGATCAAGTTTGTGTTTCATTTTGGTTTGTTGATTTTTTATGGAGTTGTACCCCATTAACTTTGAAAAATTGTTGTTATGACCAGTTTTCTAGACTTTTTCCCTGAATACTTCGAGATATTGAACTGATTTTTTGTATGCAGGTGTATATTTAAAATGAGTTACAGATTAAGTTCGAGTTTTGTTTTGGTTTGTTGATTTTTGTGGAGTTGTGCCTCTTTCACTTTGAAAACCTGACTTTTTGTATGGAGATTGCCTATAATTTCGGTATTCTTGATGGGTCAGTGTCACTAAATGCTTTTCAAGATATTGGTATAGAAATTTAGTTTACCCTTCCTGCTTTCATTTTAAACCTTACGAATTTCCTTAATTGGATTTAATTGTAGGTGGGGGCCATTCATGTCGCACCGACACATCTAGTTTACTTTGACATTTCCTTTGACCTTTATCTCACTTTCCCCTATTTTGTGTTTAGCTCAGTTTCAAAGCAACTGTTGACAATATTTTTATGAAATTTCTTTCCCTGATACATAACAGTGGTAGCTTTTTAACTGTGAAAAGGCCAAAGATGATGATTAGTGATCAATCTTGTAAGTCCAAAACTTAGTGTAAGTAGGGCAAACATGAACCCCTGGATACACCAGAGGTGGAATCAGTTGCCTAGGAGGAGTACTGTATGTCTGTAAAAATATTCTTTGATGAATACTGCAAAGTGTAAAGTTAAGATTACCACTTGCTCAAAATGCGTTTATTTCCCAATTTTCAGGCCCAAAGTGGGAGATGTGTATAATGCACAACTGCGTATTATATTTGGCAAATTACGGTATGAATTGCCTACTGGACATGATTCCTGAATGATAATGTACTGATCCCTTTGTAGGGTGAAATTGGAGGGTTCAGTTGATCAGCTGTCGGCATATGATACCAAGTATGAGAAACTCACTAAATGGCTGAAAGAAACTGAGGCTAAAGTCAGGAATGAAGCCACACTTAAACCAGACCTTACAAGTAAATTGGATCAGTCGGAGCTCTTCACAGTAAGTGTTAAAAACTAGGCAATTAGCTCACCATAATTAGTGTATACTTTTATCAGAGAGTTTTGAAAAATGAAAGGCTCATTTAGGAGATTATTGATAATATACAACTATACAAAATAATCTAATTTTGATAACTTCACAGGAAATACTTGTGGATGTAGAAAATCAAAAACCAGAATTTGACCATATAAGAGAAGAGGCCTTGAGCATTTCAAAAACAAGCGGTGATGGTAGGGCAGCTACATATGCAACACAGCTCTGCAATCGCTACCAAACCTTAGCAG
>CAJDSM010012090.1:5080-18337 GCA_903981925.1 Ostrea lurida | reverse complement strand
CCTAGGTAGGGTATGTTGGGAATTCCTGGTCGGGAAGTATCATTCTGACATGATTTGTCTTTTCACTTTTCAGGAAGAGAATGGGAGAGTTCTTTATGCAGGTGTGCGAGTTCCATGGCCTCCCTATGCCCAGAAACAAATTGTTCAGAAATATGGAGTTGATTGACTTCCTTTACAAACCTGTAAGTTATCACAAAATCATGGAAAAATATTCATTTGCTATTTGTAAAATGCTCCAAATAAGCATAAGCTATACATCAACTGTAATTGAAAATGTTAACACTTCACTATGGTTTGCTGCCTTTTTGGAGAAAGGAAAAGACTGAGCACAGCTGCCACTATTCTTTACTTAATCTCAACAATGACGAATCGCCTCAGTAGCTTGACATGTTGGTTTTAACAGATGGATGTGATACGGATGGAGACGATGAGGCTGTCCATTACCAAGCTGATGCTGGAGAACGCCTGCTTCCTGATGCAGAAGGAAAGCATGATGGCCTGGCCCCTCCTGTGTGACCCCACCAGCCGGGTCCTAGACTGGCTCCGGAACTTCTACGGACACACCGGTCTAGTGGAGGTTAAATATTCGGTAAGTTGTGCATATATGTGTACAAATGACCCTAGAAGTACAACCTTGGGCTTGTTGCATAACTTTGTCTCTTAAGTCCAACACATGAAGGCAAAAGAATTTGTCAAGTTACAGGATGTGAAATGTCTCCTTGTGTAGAATTTTTCAGAAGCAAAATTTCTTCAAACAAATATTGTATAGTCACCAGATCTTCATTCTTCATACAACAAGACAAAATATATTGCACGGTGATGTATGATATTGTATTTCTTGATTTGCAGGAGATTCGTTCTCAGTTTGAGAACTGTCTGGCTGAAGGCAGCCCTCTGTTGGTGACAGACTGCGACACAAAACTTCTGGCCAAGGACAAGCGATTCAGAGATGCTATCCAGAGCTGTAAACACTTCATCAACGGAAAACTCAAATTCAAAATCACGGTAAGTAAATTCATCATTCTTTTGCACATTTTCAAAACAAGACGATGCATCAGACTTATTACCAGATCATTATCATATTGAATACGCCAGCATTAAAAACCATTATCAGTGTAGAAATTAAAATCCTACTCAATGGATGAAGTAGCATGTATATAACAAAGTAAAGTCAGTATTTTTCTATTACATGTAGTGAAAATTTACTTACTTTACCGCACTATCCGCACTGTTTTGATTGGATGTTTAGGTGGAGGACCATGAAGTGGAGTGCGATCCACGTTTCCGCCTTTTCCTCCACACCACGGTGGAGCCACACATCGTGCCACCACACCTGGCGCTTACACCTCCGTCATTTACTTCCAGCGGTCCCGGGCGGACATTGAGGAGCACTGCTGGAGAGATTCATCTACCAGGAAAAGTCCAAACTGAGGAGGAGAGGTGTCTCTACTGCAGGGCAGTGCCGAGTTTTACTAGGTCGTAAACTAAAACGTAGACGTAAACTTAGACATAAGCGTAAATTAGGAGTTTTTTGCGTTTTACTAAAAGTCATAAGTACGTTTACTGTGAAAGTTACGAGAAAATCTACGGGTGGTAGATGCTGCGCAGATCTACACGTACCTTTTAAAACTGCATAAAAATGTCAAATAAACTGTTCAATGACATGGGAATGATAATAAATCTACCCAAATATGTGTATAAACATTACCCGTGGCCGTGCGTGGGATCCGGGCCGGGGTAGAATAGGTCCTCAGAATCCCCATGCGTGTCGTAAGAGGCAACTGCATTGAATGAGACCGGAAAAACCGAGGTCCCGTGTCACAGCAGTGTGGCACGATAAGATCCTTCCTGTTCAAAGGCCGAGTGCCGAGCATAGGCCTAAATTTTACAGCCTTCACCGGCAATGGTGACGTCTCCATATGAATGAAATATTCTCAAGTGGAGCATAAACAAATAAATAATCCATCAATCAAATAATCATTTATAAGTTCGACAAGATCCCAATCAATCATGAATGACATAATATTTTGTTCTACCACACAAATATCCGCCTAACAAAAAAAAAAAAAAATCTTTTGACGTCACACTACCGTATATACCTCGCCTATAAGTCGGATTTTTGGAGTGAATTTTTGGTCCAAAAGTCTATGTCCGACTTATAGGCGAGTCCTAGGAAGATCATTATTCTGGTCAGCGAGATGAATCAACTCCGACCATTATCACGATCATCGTTTAGAAAAATTAGTCTGGACATTAAAATATAAAAAAAATGTCATTGAACACAGGTAAATAAGAAAAGAATTGACATGATATTGATATTTGGAGAAAGAAAAACTAAATACCGGCACCATTTCTCCAAATATTTTCTGAAATAAGGACAAAATCAGTGTAATTTTGATTTCAAATTGTCAACCGATTGGCAAAAAGTATGTACCGACTTATAGGCGGGTCAATGGCGAATCCTTCAAAATATCTCAAAAAACACATCCGACTTATAGGCGAACCGACTTATAGGCGAGTATATACGGTAACTCACAGTGCGTCATTCTCATGTTGAGCCACTTTGTGTGTATCAAAGCACCTCATTATCAATGAAATAATTTATTTTCTATCAAAATCTAATGATCAAGCCATCGATGATATTCTCTTTATATATATAAAGACTTTATAAATATAATGCAATCTGTCGTTGAAAAAATTGTATATACTTTACACATGATGTGAATTGCAAAAAAAAAAAGGGGGGGGGGGGGCGGTGCGCTGCTCACATTTCGTATCCATGTAAGTACAACAAAACATCCCATGCATTCCTCTCTACATTATCATGCTAGAGAATATATGAAACACGTTTTCAAATTACAAAACTAGATATATGTAATAATATAATTTCAAACCAACTATTTTATATTATAAGTTGATTTTTAAGGCCAATTTCTGTCCGAATATAAACCCTTTCCCCCTCCCAAAATTGACCATTTTTCCCAATTTAGCTTGAATTTTCCCAATAATAAAATTAGGAAAAAAAACGCAATTGAAAATATAAAACATTCGATGTGAATAATATACGTCAAACTTAACAAAGAGTTATGGAATGTTGATTTAGATAGAATAATTGAAAATATTAGAAGGTTAAAGAAATAAGATGTGTAGAATAAAGAAAATGTAATGTTGATTATGGTTAAACTTATTTACGATTGAATTGATTTTTCCTAATTTGACTGAAAATCGACACTTTTTTCGCAATTTGAAAGCCTGTAAAAAATATAGAAAAATCACTGTAGTTCATTACTTCTATATTGTGCCTTGTTGAGTAAACAATACTAGGGGTTTTAGTATAAAAATTACTTGATTGGGGCCTACTTGTTCCAACATACACGTAATTGATTGCAGTTATGCCCATCACACACTTGAATAGCAATTTTTTTTTTTTAATTTCAGCCAGATAAACAAAGTGCGAATCGGCTAACTACCACATGAAAAAGAGAAAACAATGCATTTAAATGTACCTATATTTTGTGTAGAAAAGCAAGGATAATCATTTAAAGTGTACACAAATTATATGATATGTTGCCACTTTCTCTTTTGTCTAAAATACATGATAGAAGTCTATCGGAAGGTACGTCAAACCCTACGATTAATATTACGTTACGAGCGCACTTACGCCCTTTCGTAAAATGCAGTTCCGCACATGTAAAATCAGTCGTAAAGCCTACGTGTACGTCTACGTTCTACGACAAAAGTACGACTTTTAGTAAAACTCGTCACAGGTTTATAGAAGACCGACGATTGGCTCTGTGAAATAGGATGAAATGTCATGTTTCCTTCTGTATCCACACTGTTGATGTTAGCCATATCAAGCTAGTGTTCAAACAAAAACTTGAGCTTGTTTGGCCAGACAAGTCAAAAAAGACCTGGATTATCACTTTTACCTAAATATAACTATAAAATTACAGAAGAAAATAAGTTTCCCTTCCTGGCTGTCCTTCGCTAAACATCACTTCAAATTACAAATACAACTGAAAATTGACGTTCGTACAGCTACAGATTTATTTGGTTAAGAATGAAGATAATGCTTGTCCACTCAAACGATATACCGGTAACATAGTTTTGGGCCATTAATGCTTTATTAGCTACAAAGAGCTTTATCAAAATGTGAAGAACTGTTAATCCATGGTTAAAGAAGAAAATTACATGAAATTGGATGTCTTGAAAATACACAAAATCACTATTTAGGAAATGATTAAAACAGGGCAGTTAAGATTAAAAGGAAAACAATTTGTTATTAAAACCACAAATTATCAACATCGTTAATAAGTGATAATCACCTGATTAAAAACTAAATACCATCTCTGAAATAAAAATCTATGGCTTAATTGCTCTAATTTTATTCATTTTGTTCCGTTTTTATTTATGATGGTAAACAGGAAAGGAAAGAGAACTTGGAGTTGATGGAAAAGTTGGAGAAGTCGATGTTAGAAAGTTTGTCCAGCGACATCAGACTCATGAATGAACTCCCGGCCACCAAGAAGCTGGCCGAGCTGAAGAAACAGTACGACGAAACTCTGGATAGGTATGTATGGAGTTATCCCCCCTTGATGCAAAAATTTACCTCTTGTTCTATGAAACTTTTGCAATTTAGCTGTAATGGTAATCGAAAAAACTTAATGCTCACTGGGGCACTATTAGGTTAGGAAATACTTATACCTGTAAGTTGTAATCAAAGCACATCATTAAGTTAATTAGATTTACCTTTAGTCAAGAGTCATCTATTTCAGTCAAGAACGTGTTGAGTCTAATGAGGCCACCAACACCAGGAATCGTGAGTTATCTCGCGAGTTTGCTCGTCGTGGTGCTGTGTGTTTCCACGTGATGCAGTATATGAGAGAAGTAAACCCTCTCTATCAGGTCTCCTACGCTCAGTTTCAACAGTTGTACGATGCAGCCATTGCTCACTCCGAAAGGTACGTGTACGAGCACTGTAAAGTATAAAACATCATACAGGTTACGGGTATCCTAGCCGTCTGAATTTGCAATTGTTTATTATTTTTTTTCACAAACTCATATCAAATGTAATCCTACTGCTGTCTACTTGATACACATGTGATGATAAAGTAATGACTATTCACACAAACACGCATACACACACCCACACACTTTTAAAATAAGTAACATGCTCATAGCTATTTTACATGCACTTTGAATTTGTATTGAGTATTGACGTAGAGAGGTGAAATATTGAGATTGTTTTCCAATTTTCAATATATTGGTTATATTGTCAGTGGATATACCAGTGGTGTTCGACGGCATCCTCCAAAGCCTACCAAGCGCTTTATGCGAGGGTTCGAGATGTTGAAATTGTTCTGTTGACAGTATTGAGTTTATGATGTATTGAGTTTATGATTTTTGACACCATGTGTACAGATCAACCTCGTTTCATGTTTTGGGATGACAGTTGTCAAAAGCATGCATTTGCGTTCTTTGGAGTATTTTACAAGGTACATTTTAGCTTAATTAATTTGGGTATCTGTCACCAGAGGTTGATCTGTATATAGAATCCTTTACAAGAGGGTGTAGTTGAAATTGATTTTAATTTGGGTTGGGTTGGGGGGGATTCGTGGTTTTTGTTGTTGGGTTTTTTTTTGTTTCAGAATGCATGCCGGTTACTCTTTGTCTTAGATTTGTTCATCTTTAATAGTTGTTAATTTTTTTTAACATCATTTTTACATTCAAAATTCAAAATTTATATTCATTGTTCATGATATNAGTTGTTAATTTTTTTTAACATCATTTCTACATTCAAAATTTATATTCATTGTTCATGATATACTATCATTATAGAGTGAAATTATGATTTTTTTATTATGTGATTTTGAAATTGCAGTGTGTTTATCATGCACATATATTGTTACAGAGCCCAGAGAGCAGAGGAAACGCTGGAGAAGATAACCTACATGGCTTACACCACATTTGCTAGGGGGCTTCTGGAGAGAGACCGATTTATCTTCACACTCCTGCTGGCTATAGAGGTCAAATTCAGACTCCTTCAATATTTCACACAAAAACACATTTTCATACATGTATAAAATCTGTCATTATTTGCTATTCCAGACATTTGATCTATCATGTCAGTGTGATGAATTTTAAGCTGGGCAAATTTCATTTATGAGAGAAGGTACCTTTTTATTGTGGAACNATTAATACATATATGAAATCTGTCATTATTGACATTCAAGACATTTGATCTATCGTCTCAGTCTGAAAAATTCTAAGCTTGGCAAATTTCAAATATGAGAGAAGGTACCTTTTTATTGTGGAACTTAAAAAAATTCAAACGTATGATTATAGGTGGAAGATTCCCTGGGTAACATTGGTCCAGGAGAACGGGAATTCTTAGTGTCACCAAACTACAGCGCTGTTGTCATGACAAAACTGGGCTTCACCCAACCACCAGACAGCCGGATCGTTCAGATGAAGAAGCCTTTTGATTGGATGCACGACGACCAGTTCCACAACCTCCAGGTCCTGGCCACACATTTCGAATGGTTCCAGGAGAAGTTTGAGAGGATGCCAAAAGATGGCCGTGAGATGGAGTGGCGTATGTTGTGTGACAATGTGGAGAAGGAACCAGAGAACATGCCACTGCCCGATAAAATGGACAGCAAAGACTTCGCTCCCATGAAGCGTTTATTGGTGGTCCGAGCGGTCAGAAGTGACCGTCTAATGCAAGCGTCCACTGTCTTCATACAGAGAGTGCTGGGCAAAAAGTAAGTTTGACCATTCTCACTTAATTATACCTATTCCAGTGATATAAGCCTCCTTAAACTTTATATAGAACTAGAGTTTAGCAATACCCATGATAATCTTAATGATTGTAGTTACTAAAAGTAGATTATCAAATTTAATTAAATACATGTAGTGTGCATAGTATTATATTGATGACAAATGATATAGGAATGCCATTCTCCCAATTTTACCCAACACTGACATGAGTTTGTATATACTTCTGTATGTACTTCTAGCTGGTTTAATGTAAATTTGAGGAAGGAATATGGTGGGTAGGTGATTGTAAAACTTTGAAAATTAACACAAAGTTGTTGGAATTGTTGGTGAAGGAAACAAAATGTTGTGCCAGTCATATTTTTTATTTTTGTGATTCTTTTTCTTTTCTGTTCAATTACATGAATGCCTTAATTTTGATTGATACTTACAATTTGATTCTGTTGTGCAGTTTATGAATTTTATTGTTGTTGAAATTATTCGGAGTATAGATAGATAATAATGTTCTTTAATTAATGTTTGCAAATGAAAATTTTGATGTGTCTTGGATTTATAACACAAAGTACCTTGTATATATACTTGGCCAAACTATGCTGAACTTGATATAAGCATTCTATACCTTTCACATTTCAAGCTGGATACTTTACCGGGAAAAGCACAGTCACAAACACACCTACCCTTACATCTCACTTTCATAAATCATGTTGGCAAAATTTGAAAGATTCATGTGTCATAAAAAGAAAACCACCCACACTCATTGCAATGATAGCTTATTCACATCAACATTAAGGACACAATTATTTACTGCAGTTTAGTAAAAATCATGAGACCAAAACCAAGCAGACAAAGAACTTTGTGTGATATTGGCCTAATTTGACCTCCTGAATTTAATTTTAATTCATTGAAGCAAAGTTTGCTTTATTTTGATGTTCAAATTTCGTGATACATACCGGTACATGTATGTTGCATGTATTTGTTTAAAAATGTTAAGATGAATATGCTTTTCCCAGATTTAAAAAAAAAATTATATATTGAAAAAGTGCATGTATATTTGTTCCCTATTTCTTTTTTTTTCAACGACAAAGCACTTTGGAGAACATAATTTTATATTTTCACTATAATTATATACCCTATATATATGTTCAAGAAACATAAATAATAGCAAAATAAAACATGTTATTCTATTTACTCGGTGATCTTTCAATTAAAATAAATATAGAAAGTGACAATTATGACCTCACCCCCCCAAAAAAGAAGACCCCCCTCCCCCCAAAAAAAACAACAACAGATGCTTTATTTCTCATGTCAAAGTATAAGCAATGGTGTGAAACTCCTCAAAGATACTGTATTATCGTTGATTTGCTGCACAAGATGGAAGTTTAAAATTGATATACAATTTTGCATAAATTTTCTTAGTTTTTAGGAACCAAGTTAATTAAGCCTTCATTATGTATAGCTCTTTAAAGATTCACACATCATGAACTAATTACTTTTTTAATTAACTCCATTGCTATTTTCACACCAGCATTCTACACGGCCCAGAACAGGAGTATTTAGGGTAAGGGTTTGTCTTGCATGGGAGGCGGCCATCGCACCGCTCCAGAAATCACTGTCTTCCCAGAATTCATTGCATCTATCATTTCTCTGCTGGTGCATTGTTTTTACAGGATTGTGGAGTTTGTTTTTGTTAGAATCTGTTGTTTGAGCTAGAATGTGTCACTAGTCTGAATTATAGCCGAAAAGCTCTATGTGAATTATCATGTTATACTGTAAGATAGAGAAGAAAAAATCCACAAATATTTTGTAAGATTCTCAGACTAAATTTACATTCAATCTATGTACATGAGTAATATTGCTTTTTTATCTCAATGAAATTATGTATATAAAAGGCAAATTTTGAAATGAAAATAAATGAATACAGAAGACTGCTTGCTTGGAAATTTACCCAGGCTTTTTATCCATTTTTTTTTTTCAGTTTGAATGTCCTCCAGATAAAGAGTTACCCCCCTTCCTTTGTTTTGTTTGTGTAGCTTGAAAAGATTCTCCCCCTGAATTTGTGTGCTTTAGTTATTGTGATGTTAAAGCATGTCTACAGAATTGTTATTTCATTCAAGAAAGTTATAAATTGTTGCTGTATCTGATGTTTCTTTGTAATAAACATATTATAATGGTTTCGTGGGGGAAGTTTCCAAATCACACATGGACGCCTGGGTAGCACATACAATGAATTCTTTGTCTTCATGCTCTCTTAACTTAATAACAATTGAACATTTCAGTATTTGCAATACAGTTAACTCTCGAATTATCGCCAACTCAATTATCGCCAATTTTCGCTATAACGCCGCATTTTTCTAGGAACGTTTTCCTGTTATTTAAAAATTCTCGTTAAAACGCCAAACTCGCTTTCGCCATCCGCCACGGTGTTTTTAAGTACAAAAGTCTGGTTTCACAGTGCTAATTATCTCGATAAACCGCCATGGGTATCTGTTGGTCATCGAAGCGGTAAATTGGTTGATTATCGTCTCAGGCGTCTACATTGTACCTGTGCAGACAGACCTCGAATCGGTAATTGCTGTTTAAATAAACAAGAAAAATACTTAATATGAGATGTAGTCGTGTTATTTACAATAAAGAAAGCATAATCAGTTTAGATATGGCTTCCCCACGGAAGCGAGTTCTGTTGAATTTTGAAGAAAAGAAATTATTAATTACCATGAAAGTCATCCTAAAACTACACAGCAGGAAATGACCGATTATTTTACCGTGTTCTGGGGAAAGCCATAAAAAGGAGGACAGTGGCGATTTTGGCTGCAAAAGATGCGATTTTTTGCCGACACTGATTCTAATTCTAATGACGGCTCACTGCAAGAAAAACGGCGACGTCGAGCAAAGCCAAAATACCTGAAAAGCGTTGTTTATGCGGAAAAGAGAGGTAACTCTTTTTCTACAAAATTGCGGAAATTCAATTCATCGCCAAATTCGTTATAACGCCAAAATTCAGAAGAACAAAAGGTGGCGGTTTATCGAGAGTTGACTGTATTCTAATTAAAGTGCATATTAACATTTATAAAGGCTCCATATTCCGATATCTATTTAACAATATACTATGAACTCTTACAGATATTATGGAGACATGGGTCTTGACCTGTCGACGATGTACAAGCAGAGTGCCCCCGTGTCCCCTTCCACTGTCTCCCTCCCCATTCTCTTGCTTTACACGTTTGAGGCTGAGGCTGCCCAGAGTCGCTTTATTGACTTCTCCAATCGAAAGCAGGCCCAGCGTCACATGATCACTGTAACTGACAACTCTCAGGCCACTCGCAGCAAGGTCAGAAAGGTCATCAAGAAAGCAATCAGCGAGGTAAGGCTTACAGCACTGAATCAAAGAAATAAATTACAGAGGCATATATGGTTGTTTCAATGCCCTCACGAGCAAATAGATTTTATAACCTTTGCAACAGTCATAGATAGTTGATGTTTTGAATGCAAGGAGTCAGTTTATAAGCAATCTTCTGTTGCTGTGATCTTACTATGAAGGGGTCAATTTTCTAGCAGTTTCACATTGATGTAACCTTACTTTGTAGGGATCTTGGGTGTACATTCACAATGCCCATAATGCCCCCAGTGTTTTGACCAGCTTGGGCTCGTTCCTGACGGAGAGACCGAACCCAGAGGGATTCCGTCTGTGGGTGGCCAGTCAGGCGAACCCCGACGTCATCCCGGTCCGACTGCTGCAGAACTCCATCAAGGCCGTAGTGGACACACCAAAGGTCGGGCAGATTCAACAGGAATATTTCTAATTATTGTTGTTTAAGACATTTAAGCAGTTATAACTTTATAAATGTTTTGGATTCACTTGTATAAAAGATTATCAAATTCATAACTAACTGTTATATAATACTGTAAAGGGCTTTAATTTCGCAGGGCTAAAATTTCGCGATTTTCATCTTTTAGCATTTTGCGATGGTTTAAATTTCGCGGATAGTAAATGTTCCAAGCTTGAGTCATATACCCAAACACATTTAACAGCACTTCACGATGGTTTTATTTTCGCTATAGTTGATATAATCGCGAATATAGCGAAAATAAAACCCACGCGAATATTTCCCTCTTTACAGTAATTAAAGCAATATTGATGATAGAGTTTATGGTAAATCAATATATCATTTAATTTCATTTCACGTGATCTCAGTGATCACCTAGCGCCGATTCTCATTGGATTTAAAACACCTTTTAAGAATTGAGGTGATTTTTTATCACGTACCTGAACAAAAGTAATGTCTAATGGACATTGTTTTGTTGTTGTAAATAGAAATTAAATGATAAAAAAATAAATCTTATATTTTTTCGGCGTGATATGCAGGTTACACCGATATTCTTAATAGCGGTAAAACTTTTTCATCAATGCGCCTCGCGCATTGATGAGTTTTTACCGTCTAAATTCAGTGATACTGCATCACCCGAAAAAAATAAGATTCATTTCTTATATAAGCTACTTGAATTTACAAGGAACTGTGCTTGCAGGTAAGAGTATAATAATTGGTTACCTTGACCTTGCAGTGATGAAGGACAGCATGATTCGGTCGTTTCTCCTGGTTTGAAGCCGACATCCTGCGACAGTCGCCACGCCCGGAGTGGCCGGTGAGCTACACAATCTGTGTTACTCCATCTGCGCGGTACAGCTGAGGGCCAGTTTGAAGGGGGCTGGAACTGTCCTCAGGATTTCAGTAGTATTAGCTTACAACTGTCTACAGGCAAGTTCTCTCTCAGCTAAAAGTATCAAATTAACTAGACATACTATTTTGTCAACTTTTGTGACATTTATACTACAGTATTAAATTATGACGATTAATTTGTGGTAGATGAAATTCACTTGTTTTTTGTGAAATGAAAATGTTGTTTTTCCCTTTATTATAAATTCAATAAATATTATAGCTTCACTCAAAAGATTACTGATCTTACAGCGTGAATCTTCGGAAAAAATAAAATTGTAAATATATTGTTTTTTCAACCTTGAAAAGATTTGGAGAAAGCTGAATAAGCCTATTCATCGAGTTTCATTTGGATCCTGATCTGCTGTTTTACAGAGCCTGGCAATAGTACAGAGTGAATTTAAGGAGCCACTGTTTTGTGTGGCCCCGGACGGCTCCCAGATGCCAGGACCGAAAGTGAAAGACTGGTGCTTGGTTCGCACTGACATTTATATTGTACACACACTAATCATACTTATTTTTTTACTGTTTTAGTCTATTATAAGGAGATGTTACTGGGCATTCTGTAGAGCTGCGTAACGATGAAGATCGGTAGAGCATTTTCCATAGCGCACCCTCCATTCTTAGAATGAATACTCTTGACTTCCCCAGTACTACATTCCTATCTTTATACTTTAACACATCGGTCGCTGTTAGGCTATGACCAGCCCTGATTTGTACGCAAGAAAGGTAACATAAATTATACTTTGTCGCACAATATCTTACTTCAATAATTCACATTAAATTAAATTGAGCAAAGACACTAATGCTAAGAATTAAGAAAATGAGATAAAAGTATAAAGAGGAGTTTGATAAGCAAATTCAACTGTTTCTTTATGTAATAAAATGGCATAAATTGTGTATCTTGCAATGCTGATTTTCTTCAACAAAAAAAGGGTTATATACACCAAGCAGTAGTAAGTCTAGATATATAAAATATTAAAGTATTGAATTTAACATGATCTAAAGGGTGTATTAGCATTGCTATTGTATGTAGCTATATGGTGAGATTTGCAATGATCTTTGTGTGTCTATTATGTCGTGAATATGGTAGCTAGTACAGACTATATGGACCATCAAATCATGTTGTCCATGTGGATTCTGGCTCTCCTCTGGGGACGTCAGAGGGACTGAAGAAAGGACTGTAAGAATTCTTTTCCATTTAAAACTCATTAACACTCTATACTCGGCTATTTTACTTTCCTGTGTCTGTTACCTCAAAATATTTTTTAATCTATAGATAAAGTCTTCTGACTTTAGTTTGCAGACATAATAAGCCATCCACAGAGTGCCTTTTTCAGACTCCGATCGTGCGAACTAACTCATTGATCCAGCACTATGAGTAACTGGTCGCTCACAAATCTACTCAATCGTGCAGTATCTTCCCGAGGGGTCCATCGACTAATTTTCACCAAACTTAGTTGGTAAAACCGTTCTTGGAGGAAGTGAGTTGTAATGATCTTTGGAACATTATATATAATCTCGCCTGATTTTTTCCTCATCCGCCTCTAATATGTAAACTCATATTGAGTATCTTATCATTATTTCCTTCACAATTCAGCTTTTTCATCTCCAGTTAAAGGATTAATTAACTTCCATCCATAGGTTCTATTTCTACAAAATTTTAGAATGAGAGACAAGAATGTGATACCATTAAAAATTTTGATCTTTACTCGAAATGTTCAATCCGTATTTAAGGGTAGCTCCATAACTCTCTCTTGTTTTGTTT
>CAJDSM010012089.1:0-13168 GCA_903981925.1 Ostrea lurida | reverse complement strand
GACTGATAATTTGATGTCGACACAGGAATGAGAGATGTCGCACAGGAGTGAAGAGATGTCGACACAGGAAGTGAGAGATGTCCACAGGAAGTGAGAGATGTACACACAGGAAGTGAGAGATGTCACACACAGGAAGTGAGAGATGTGAGAGAGTGTAGACACAGGAAGTGAGAGATGTCACACAGGAAATGAGAGATGTACACAAAGGAAGGAGAGATGTCACCCAGAAGTGAGAGATGCAGACACGGAAGTGAGAGATGTACACACAGGAAGTGAGAGATGTACACACAGGAAGTGAGAGATGTACACACAGGAAGTGAGAGATGTACACCGGAAGTGAAGATGAGAGATGCAGAACACAGGAAGTGAGAGATGTACACACAGGAAGTGAGAGATGTCCACACAGGAAGTGAGAGATGTACACACAGGAAGTGAGAGATGAGAGATGCAGACACAGGAAGTGAGAGATGTAGACACAGGAAGTGAGAGATGCAGACACAGGAAGTGAAGAGATAGAGATGTAGACACAGGAAGTGAGAGATGTAGAAACCAGGAAGTTGAGAGATGCAGACACAGGAATGAGAGATGAGAGATGCAGACACAGGAAGTGAGAGAATGTAGACACAGGAAGTGAGAGATGGAATATACAGACACAGGAAGTGAGAGATGCAGACACAGGAAGTGAGAGATGTAGACACAGGAAGTGAGAGATGCAGACACAGGAAGTGAGAGATGAGAGATGTAGACACAGGAAGTGAGAGAGATGCAGACACAGGAAAGTGAGAGATGGAGAGATGTAGACACAGAGTGAGAGATGTACACACAGGAAGTGAGAGATGCAGACACAGGAAGTGAGAGATGTAGACACAAGAATGAGAGATGCAGACACAGGAAGTGGGAGATGCAGACACAGGAAGTGAGAGATGCAGACACAGGAAGTGAGAGATGCAGACACAGGAAGTGAGAGGATGTACACACCAGGAAGTGAGAGATGCAGACACGGAAGTGAGAGATGCAGACCAGGAAGTGAGAGATGTACACACAGGAAGTGAGAGATGCAGACACAGGAAGTGAGAGATGCAGACAGGAAGTGAAGAGATGTACACACAGGAAGTAGAGATGTCACACAGGAAGTGAGAGATGCAGACACAGGAAGTGAGAGATGCAGACAAGAGGAGAGATGCAGACACAGGAAGTGAGAGATGTAGACACAGAAGTGAGAGATGCAGAACAGGAAGTGGGAGATGTAGACACAGGAAGTGAGACACCAGCAGGAAAACTAACTTGAGCTGGTCCACGGTTCCCGTTCTCTCCTGACATTTTGGTGTTGTACAGAACTTAAATTGTCTCCATAATCTCCTGTATGTCGTCGGTCCAACATAAGTCTCATTTTTGGCTTTCATGTCATCCGATCTGTGTTGAAGCCTGCAAATACAAATCAAGTTCACTGAAAAACAATACAACAACACAAGGCGGACATTATTTATTCAATTCATAATGTGTGAAATAATCAGTCACAAGTACAAATTTCATGTATTTCATATATGATTACTGATTGTCAAATATATTAGATGAACTCACTTGATCCTCTCTTGCAGGGGACCTTGGAGTAAGGCAGATTGGGGACCTTGGCGGGGAGGAACTTGACAATCTGTTGGTCTTTCTTTTTCTCGACCTTGACCTGGTTGATGTTTATTTCCTCGCTGAGGTCCACCTGCCCAGGGTAATTGAGCACAGTCCCTCAGGACAAAGCTGTGGATGTTTGCCAGGCAAGAGGTCACTTTTTTCACTGTGCAAAAAACGTAAAATGCATTAAAATCACTAATTTCCACAACAGCCTGAAGTCTGTCGTGTTTGTGGTTTTGACATACCCCATCAATCAAATTCTAATAACCTAAAAAAGTGTGTGAATATATATCATGCATAAAGAATGATAAGCTCTAAAGTGACCCATGAACATGCTGATTTTTTAAAATATAACCAGTAAATATTACCCAATTCTTCAACAAAGCCACAAGTTTCTATCACATTTGCAGTACATCCAAGACATACAGTATATCAATCATGCTCTTAGTAAACCACTAGATGGAATATGAACCTGAGACTTTCGAACTCCTCGGTGAGCTGGTAGCGGGTTGATGAAGTATGAGGCTTCTCCCAGCAAGGCTTCCTGAGGCCAGTCACACATCCAGTTGATGGCACAGCCACTCAGCAAACCAGGATACTGCTGAAAACGACAACACAAGGGAATAATGCAGTGAATTTTTCAAAGAATTCATATTTCTTAAACAATAAATAAATTCAATATTGGTACCTAGCAGATATCTTTGAAGACTGTTCATTGGCTGCAGGCACATCAAGATATGCAAATTACTCCTCACTCTTGCAACAAAGAATTTTCATTTGGATCAACTGAGAGGGGTGGAATCCCTCTTCATAGCTGGACCAATGGCCTGTGGATAGAGAGAAAAGATTCAATGGTAATGTAGAAATACATCCGTGTGTCATATAATGTCATGACCTGAGTATGTTAATGTTCATTTTTTTCATGTCATGTGTACTTGATGAACTTCTGTGCTCTGGTTTAGCATTTACCTGTAGGAGTCCTCCATTTCGTCGTTTAGTAAACAGGTGTGGGTATTCGCCACTAATCAGCAGACTGTTGATGGCGTCCAGATACACTGGGTCCTCGAGGTCTCGACCTGGACAACAGAAAATAGATCAAGTTAGGATGGAGTTTTCAAGAATACACTCAGATCTCAAACTTGATGGGGAGTGGAAAATCTTGAGATATCTAAAGGTTCTAGACATTGAGGTTGAAATACATAAAGAAAATGTAGTTATTATGTGTAGTTAATTAAATACAATAGACTCATTTCCTTGAGAGGTGATACAAATTGTAAGACGTATCATACTTACGGTGAACATGAGAGCCAGGATTTTGCCCTCTGACCACAGAGCCTGACGGCAGACTCAAGCATCAAAGAAGTTGCTCCTCTTGGAGGTGTCCATTTTGAGGTGGGGACGTCTGCTACGTGAAGAGCGAGCTTACCAGGGTGGCCAGGTGGGAGCCCACTGCCCAATCAGCAGCATGTTCCCACTGTAAAACAACAACCAAGATTTCTTATAGTTTGGGAAAGATCATAGAGAAAAGATTGTTAAATAATGGATTGGGTGTTACTACAGGACTGTTATGTCCTCAATTGCAGACTATGTGTTTTCTGTCAGAAAGAAACTCGAAGATTTCTATTCTAACTTGCCCCCCCCTCCCCCCCCCCCCAAGCTGTGAAGGATATTTACTGACCCGTGATGAGAGCTGAGACTCGGTGCATTCTGCATAACATGAGAGATGATGAAATCAGACAGCTAACATCCAGTCGGATATTTCCGAACTCCTCGTTATATTGGTTAGGTGAGTGTTTAAACAGCTGTGTACATCCCTCAGGTTCTCAAATGGGCTGAAGGACAACTGCAAAAGTTTAACATACAATCAGTCCCACAAATCTGATTGCGAGTTCTCCAATACCTTATTTGATGTGATAGAATTCTAGAACTATTACTGAGTCCAGACTTATTTTCTCTGAATCAGCAGTTTATTTTGGCTATTTTCCATTGGGTGATAAATTCTTGAAATTACATGTGGCATCAAAAAATGAAATAAAACTGTGACTTCAATACCAAATAAACAAATTCATTTGAAAAACAGAAAAAAAAAAGCGGTGTTAGAAAAACCTTTCAATTCTATCCAAATTTTTTAAGCTGATGAACTAATTGGAAATCATGCAGAATTGATGTACATCAAAGTGAGAACTTAGGGAAATTTACAAACCTATTTATGGCTATTATGAATTAAAACTAATTTAAATTCATCAATACTAATTCTTTTTAAGCAGTCTCTATCCTTACCTTGATGTGTTTTGGTGCCGACAGAAGTGACGCGGGTCTCTTGATAATAGTCTAGCGTCTGTGGGGAAGGTCACAAAATATTCAGGAATGGGTCCTTCAGTTCTGGCCAAGTTGTAACCACATAAGAACAGTTAGAACACAATCTACAGCAGGGCTTATCATGAATTACTACTGGTGTTGAATGAGGGAGCTTGATTATTTTTGTTTGTTACAGTAGTTGAACAAATGTTCAACGGTAAAACAAACAGCATTGTTATGAGCCTGAATCACACAGAAGTCCAATAATTCATGCTTTACCTGTTCAATAATTTCCTTGATTGTGGTGTCAAACCAAATCAGGTTCAGATGTTCGACTCAAAACGATCTCGGATTAATTCTATGCATTTCATGTCGCCAATAGAGAAATGACAGGGATCAAGTCTCCATTCATGTCTGCTTTCCTCTGTAGTCGTTTCACACTCGCAAATTAAGTCAACAGATTACTGAACATGATTTTCATGCTCATCTTCGTGCATATAATCATATTTTATATACATTAGTATGGTTCATCAATTTCCATTTTGAGACACCCCCCCCCTTCTATGAACTTGAAATTTTAAATTGTACCTGGAAGCAAGTTGTAATGTCTTTCAGTCGTGAGAGATAATGCTGCTGCCGTGCATGGGTGAAGGTCGCAGTACATTCTGCGAGACTTCAAAAACTCACACGAGGCCTTGACAGTCCATTGTGAAGGTCAATGTCAAGGCCAAGGCGGTCTCCATCTGTCATGTTCACCTATTTACATAGAACCTTAATTAGCACAGAACTTCAAGCATATCATAACAACAAAATGACTTATCTACATTGAAAAAAACCTGTACTGTACTGGGTATATAATTTCTACACGAATATCAAGGTTGGGAGAAAATTTGGCTTGTAGGTCTTACATCTAAAATTCCATGCACAATTACATCTTCAATGCATCTTCTTTGTGAGGTTGAAGAGATTGAAACTGCAAAATGTTCTGCAATGATACAAAACACAGTTACAACCACACACAGCAATGAATCTTCACCATAAAAATTACTGAAAGCCCCGAAGTTACAGGAGAACTGACCAGAGTCGGTCGAGAGCTGTCGGCTGCTGACATTGCCTGTTCAGACAATGGACATGGGAGATAATGCTCATTCCTCCACGTCTTCATCTCAAACGGCTTCTGTAGCTTACACAGATCTTGTCATCCAGGAGCTGGCGCAGCAAGCTGTAATGATCAAAGCATGATATCCGGGGTGGATCTGTAATTTCTAAGGTATGAATTTCTATTTCCTTGGATTTGAATTTTGGGTTATTAACCTCTGGACTGTTGTTTTACCTCATTACACCTCTTACCATCGTCACATCAGGGAGGGTAGGTTGACCATCATCGATGAACACCTTCAGTTTCTTCTTGTTCTTTGGCACCATACACAAAGCCTAGAGTAAAAATAAATCATACTATCGTGTGGATCAACTTAAAACACATACTCCAATTAACACACATACCCTCAAATAAAAAACCTAAAGGTTGATACCATCCTGCAATACAACAGGGCTGCTGCAGAGTCATGTATGTACTGACCTGTCTGTGGTACGATGTTGGAGCTAAGGTATGTGACTGAATTATTCATGTCTTTTACAGAAATTTGTTTTTAAAAGATGCTTTTTTACAGAAGAAAAAAAAATGAATAAATTAGGCTAAGATTAATATATGAAATAAGATAACTGCATGGTTATGCAAGAGTGAATTAAAAGTAATTGAAATTATATGTTTGAAAATATCTCCCAATCAACTTAAAAATCATGAAATTAATGAGTGAATGCAGCTGTGTTCATGATTTTTCATTCTCCTCCAGACGAGTGCTTCACACGTTGGATCAAACACGTCATGATGTCAAGATCATGAAAAAAGCCATCAAAACCATCACCACCAAATTTGATGATGCCAAAAAGACCACCAGCAATCTGATGAAACAGCTGACCACCAAAGCCACAGCTCTGGAGAAGCTGAAGTCGCGCGTGACGGTGGGGACAGACCTGGAGGCCCACATGAAGCTGTACATGACAGAGAGTGAGGATGAAGAGGAGGAGGAGCTTCTTCTACAGGAGGAGTACGATGATTACGATAAAGAGTTTGACAAGATGAGGGAGGCCAAGCTGAAGAACCGACAAGCAGTGGCGAAGGAGGAGCTCGTCCAGGCCCAGAAAACGGTGGAGGAGTGTCGGCAGAACTTGGAGTACGCCAGACAGCAGGTGAGGGGGTGATGATACAACCTGGGGGACCTGGATGTCTACAAATTAAGTCTATACAGGGAGGGCATTCCCCCTAGTTCTTTTTTTTTTTAATTTTGCAATTTTGTTTTCATTTTCACATTGAGACCAAGGGGAGAACTGGGCTGAAATTGCATTTCAGTACATCAAAGCAGAAATAATTTTGAATGAAAATTTTTCAAGAAAATAGTGTATCATTCTCACTGTAATTATATTTAAAATGTTTGTGCTTCATTTGGCATCATCCCGGTGGCTTGGTCAGGAATCAAAGTTAGAGAATACTGGTACTTTATTTGCCCTATTTGCAGTTGATGAATTGAATATTCCTTTTCAATTCTAATAGAGAACATCTTGTGTTCTAGGTAATAATCTGGAAGGGCAAAGTAGACCGGCCTAGCATTGAGCGGCTGAAGGGATTCGGTAACCCACCAAATTTGGTCGGACAAGTGATGGAGATGGTAATGATACTGATCGGCAAACGTCTACCGTCACAGCGGCTGTACGAGACCCGGGAAATGACCGGCAAGGAGGAAATGTCCAGTCGCATGTCGTCTAGCTCCAGCAGCACAAGGATTGGAGTGAAGAAAGGTGGGTGGATCGAAAAATTGTCTGCGATTATTAATTTTATACGTGTTTTTCAGGTTGAATTTCATTTTGATGAAATTTGCTAAACAAATCAAATTGGCGAAAGTGTTTATGATCAGGATCAGTTTTCAAGCTCACTATCTGTTTGTTTTTCTCTTGGAATTTAAACTTTAGGTATGTATGGATGGCGAAGTGAATATGAATTTTGTTACGTTTTATTTGTGACCTGATTTTTGTGTTGATTTAGATAACCAGTTTGGATATGGTATGAGCAATATCAAAGTTTCAGTATTCTATTTATAGCTTTATATCTACACCCATTTTGCTAAGGTTCATCTTTAGCCAGTCCGTTATTTTGCATTTCCTTTTTCACACCCATATGAAAAAAAGATATATATGTTCAAGCTTTTTTCAGTAAAGATTAAATGTACACCAAATACATTTTTAAACTACCCTTTATTTATGCAATTACACCACATTTCATATAGAGTACAGGGACTTGTATGTGTATCTGATACACAAACTAGCAATAGCATTTAGTAGGGGGAAATGGTAACAAAGAATGAAACAAAAGGTGATATTTTATAGATATGTGCATTGTAAACATGTTTTCAAGATAGAGTTAGTCAAAAAGAAAATTTTGCTTGTTCTGATTTGACAGTACTTGGGACAACATCATTTAATTTGAAATAGCATTCAATGCTACTTCTAGTAAATTTATTAGCTGAGAAATGGGATATAATTAGGATTACTCAGCAAGTTTTGCTAGCTAGCATTCAAAATTCAATATGCATTACTAGTGTTCAAAATGAAACATGTATTGCTAGTATTCAAAATCAACAAGCATTAGTAGTACATGTATTCAAAATGAAACATGAATCATGCATTACTAGCATTCAAATCTGCAAGCAAAGCATTTAAGAAAACCAACATTAATGCTGTTATAGTAATAGGTCCCTGTACTAGTGTATTCAAATTTTTTTTCTTTGTCATATTTTCATTTCAATGCTAGAACACATTATATGATAAGATCAGAGTGTATAATGACAGTTTGCCAGAAATACGATGATCTGTAGCTGTGGGAGAATATTGGGACAACTCTGTCTCTGTTCAGATTTGTAGCCATATAGGGAGAGTCTTAATATTTCCTCAGAGAGCTACAGATCTGCAGCTATAAGACTTTAGCATTTATGTCATTATTTTCATGTTCAAATCTGAGAGGGGCATTAGCTTCTGAGGTTATATATGCCGATTGTTACCAAGATGACAAAAATCACCTCTGACATATTTATACTTGTTATTTAGACCGTAGATTTTGTTTTGATTATATAGACACAAAAGCCAAAACATTTATATAGTTTACATGTATTTTAATGTGGAGAAATTTTATGAAATTTTCATAAAATTTTATTGGAGGTTGTGATTCATGTACTCTCAGTGTTTTTATGCATTCCGGCAATTTAACAAGAAATTCGGAATTTAGTTTTCCCCTCCTAGTTGATAGCTAATGCTCCTATAAGATTTGAGAGGTATGCAATTAATTTTGCAAATGTAGGGGATTTTACACTTATAAAGTACACTTTTGATACTTTTCAATAAATATTTGTATAATTCATGAAAATGAAAACGTAGATTGTATACATTTATCATTCCTGGGCACTGGTTGATGGGCTGCTATTACACATTTTTTATTGAACACATTTCCTCCCAACTTTCACCTTGGTATTTGGTTGACATGTTTTGTCCGGGAACTGGGTCATTGTATTCTCATTTCTCTACAGACCGAAAGAAATCAGCACGTAGTTCCGCAGGAAATGCCCCACAAGGTATTATGGGTAACCGCTAGCTCAGAATGATGTAGAGATATTCTGTGAATGTTCTGCTCTGTTTATCTTTTTGTGTTCTGATGTTTTGACAGGCTATACATAATTATTTAATGCTACCTACTATATCTAATGTATTATACATGAATGTTTTGTATAGAATTGAACTTACTTTGATATAAGTGTGTCTGTGTGTGATCTAGTGTATTACATAAATTAGAATTTTGTAAACAATTTTAGCAGTATACTTTTACCATGTACCATCAAGTGCAATTAAGTTTCTAGACAAGGTTCGTGCAGTTTCAGAAGAATTCCTCTTTTCTTTGAGGAGAAAGTATAATATAATATAAGTGTGTGTTTATGCTTTATGAATTATTGAAGAAAAATCAGATACAGTATACTGAATTCCAAAGTAGAAATTCTTTCTGTCTGGCTCTATGATTGTCCTTTTATTGAGAATGTCCATTCAAATTACTCGTATCTCTTCTCATTTGACACAGAGGAATGAGACAAGAAATAAGTCGTTTCCTGGATATCGGAACTTTTACGCATGGAGGTAGAAAGACGTTACCCGGTCATGTGACAGCTACTTAATTTTAGGGCATGTTTTGATTACCGTATATTAAGTAATAGTTTGTACGAATTGTCATCTTTGTACCTCTTAATTCTGGGAGAATTCCACTCACAATATACAGATAAATAAATAAAAATGTCACCCAATTCAACATTCAGTATTGAATTTGGGCTTTTCATCCATTTGGGATTTTCAATGAAATATTTCACCAGATTCAACAGTTCTATCAACAGAGGACTCTGAATACGTGTTATCCACTTTCACTATCTTAAGAGCTATTTCATCAGCGAGCTGCCTCAGCTAGTCTAAGTAGCGTTATCCTACTTCTATTTGTTGTTGACACTCCCCTTTGTTCTAGTTATAAAACTTATTCTCTGAGCTCATGTACCTCCTTATTGTTGTAATAGGGCACCGCAATTTTGATCAAAACATCCCTAAATGACGTCATGTTAGAATGAAAGTCATGTGACACAAAATGACGAAACCAGGATCCCGGAAACGACATATTGAAAAGGTCCAGATTCCTTCCTTTCTTTTACAGAGGAATGAGAAAAAGCAAAAACTGTTACACTATGTTATTCTGAAGTGTGTTTGTGAAATTGGTGACAGATATTTTGTAAACTGTTGATGTGATCAGTTTTGTGTTGGGGAAAGACATATTCATTTGTGTGTGCAGTGTGAATATTATATTTTCATAACTTTTCCTGGAAGTGCACATTGATATGTACATGTACCCGGTACATATATAGGTAAAGTATAGGGAAAGTATAATAATGTACAGGATGTGAAACTGAACTAGTGAAGAAAAATGCAGTGGGATATTAAAAGATATTCTCTCTCTAAGTGATATTATAAACTTGCTATGTGACTGCTTATGCCTAAGAAACAATACAAGAACTATTGAATAATTTTGAGTTTTGGAACTGGCCTAATTGAATTCAGAGTTATCACACTTACATATACATACGGATATCTACTAGCTGAACAACTAGTTCATGTATTAGTTATCAAGTGGGAAGGGTTAATAACTCTAAAAATAAATTTCTCATTGTCTTGGGTTTTGGGTTAATTTGTCAAAATTTGTCAAGATATGCAAAAAATTCACATTGAATTAAAAACTGTAATGTGGAAAATAATATTTGAATTTCATTGTTTTTAATTTTGACAGGTAAGAAGGATGGAAGTGACAAGTTTGATCGTGCTCAATGGAAGGCCATGCAACAGACGATGAATGACGCCACCAAGTTCGTGGACATGTTGCACAATGTATCATGGGAAGATGGCTTGTCTGAGGACGTCCTTAGAGGTAAAATGTCATAATTTAAAGTTTTTACCTCAATGGGGTTCATTTTAATTTTTAGAGAATGTATCACCAAAATTCAACTGAGATTCGTAATTTGTAATGATTATTCAATTCATATTTTTACCTAGCTGTTGAAAGTTACCTGGCTGTCTCGAGAGAAGGTCAACTTGGGGTCACAGGGGAAGGCACTCTGTTGGATAATGCTCTAGGTACTACAGAAACATAGAACTGAAAGGATCCAGATACTTAGTGGCAAAATTAAACTATGATTTGTACTTTGATTCCTAAAAGTTTTGTCAAAAATTTTAGATTTAATCTTTATAAATGACTTTTCGTAATGGAGTCTTGACACTCCTCTATTGAAATAATGGACTCTATCAACATGGATTCACAAATGATTCACTCAGAGTGTTACAGGACAACCAAATTAGTCTTCATGTTTAATCATGAGAGATTTATCTTCCCCTTAGATACAACATTTGCTGCCAAGAAGAGAACCCCATCCCCTGATGCCACAAAGGGAATCACCATTGCCAATGCTAAGTATAGCAGTGAGGACTGTGCCACGCTGGTGCAGTACACCATAGCCATCGTGGAGTACACCCGCCTCTGTGGTCCGCTCAAGGCTTCGCTGGAGAAACTCCACGAGCTGGAGCGAGAGATCGAGGAAAACGAGCGTCTGCAGAGAGAGAGTCAAGAGGAGGTGAGGCTAAATACAGTCCGAAACTCTGAATTCCCTGATAAATATACTGATACTTCCCTTCATATTAATTACAGTAATTGTGTGAAATGAAATTTTAAATTGCAGTGAAAATTCAATCAAACAGAAACAAAGGGCTCTATACTTCAGTACATATCAATTATAAGATAAGGGAAAATTCTTCATAAATTATGCAGGAAATGGATAATAATATTTTTTGATCAGTCTTTTGAAGATGCTAGGTAAAAAGAATGAAAGTAGGTTTCTGTAATATTGTTAGAAGTAATTTTTTGACTGATGTGATGATATTTGATAGAGGAATTCCCCCTTTCCACACAGAAGAAGGGTAATTTCTATGCTTAAAGATGATAGATATTCAGCTGTTTGGTTTTATTTTCTTTGATTTTTAATATTTAACTAAATTTAAAACAGAGGTTTAGGTACATGTATTTAACATTGAAAATTAACAACAAAACAGTATTAACCTGGTGGAGGGTCAGATTTGAAAATTCAAATAATATCTAAGCGGAAAATGGTAGCTAAGAATTTTGAGAAATCAATGAATTTCAATTAGTTCTCTATTTCGGAAAATAATGAATTGTTTACCTTCAAATTCCTGTTGATATTGAACTGAAATTCTTTTCAAGTCTGTTCACACAAATCATCAAAAAATTTGAATTTTCTATAAAATTCTTGCAGCAAATTTTTTTAAGTCTAAATTTTGTTCATACTACACTGTACAAGACTATAAGGCCCTCAAGTGTATCCTTTCAACAAACAAGATTAAATATATAGTCGTGGTTAAGTCTAAGATTTCAGTTTTCAGCCCCCTCAGTTAATGAAATTTTACACAGAGGACTTTTAAGTAACCATGTAATGTGATTTGTGTACTCTGTAATTTTTTCCGAAATAACAGCGTCTTCGGAGGTCAAAACTGACACCGTCTCCTAAATCTCATCTAAAGGTTTGTGGGCATGTTGTCTCCTAATGTAACAGTCTGTTGTAGCTTTGTAACTTTGTCTTATGTTACTAAAGAATATTTGAGTCAAACTTAGCATGTCTCAGTTTTTGTATATTTATATAGGTACATCACATTTCAATTCACGATACTGTCGCAATTTTTTTTTCCTCTCATTTTTTACTGCAAAGATAAGGGGGCATATACCGGGTATTGTGTTTGGCCTCTCTGTCTGTCTGACCACAATTTGGACAGTGATCATGATTTTGAGACTCTGTATAGTCAAATAAACTGACCCTTCAAGTTGACAAAATTTAATTCCTATTACCTATTTATATGTATTTAGCAAAATAAGATTTCAGTAAGAAGACATTTTCTATTGAATTATCAGTTAGAAATTAGGGAATAATGCAAAGCAAAGGGGGGGGTAGGAAAATTTGTGATAGAGTTTTACAAAATTCTATGACAAAATATGTTTTGATATTCTTTGTCCATAATAAGGAATATGATGTTCAGGATTTGTCAAGTTTATACTCAAATATCCAATGTATTTTACTGTAGAATCATGTACAAATATTTGAACGATAGACTCTGACTGCAACACTTATATGCAATCATATTCCTGTATTGATTAACGTCAACCCCTTTCTTAACTAATTTGAAGCCGCAGACAAATGCTCAAGTGAGCTATATGGCCCGTGGGCCTCGATCTCTCTTTTTTTGAAGTTTTTAATTGCGAACTTCTGTCCTCCATCACAGAACACCGCTATTTTTGCTTTGGAATTTAGATGTGATGCGACGTAATGTGTGTATTTATTTTGAGTTTGCATACTCTACATAAAAAAATGAAACATATCCTTAGAACATTGTAGGAGTAAAACTAGGATGACAGACAATAATATGAATGAGTTGGTGATTTGTTGTGACAGTGTACATTTCTTTAGTGGTTGGTGTAATACGTTCATGTAGTCTAACCTAGCGTATTGGGGTTGTGTAGAGTGGTGTATAATTAAGTTACATGTATGTAGTGAGA
>CAJDSM010012088.1:42297-63941 GCA_903981925.1 Ostrea lurida | reverse complement strand
CGTGAGGTAAGGGGTCTGGAGACTCAAAGCCTCCCCCCCCCCTTCCCCCAACAGTGGGTCTTGGTGTTGGCCCCTGGAAACTCTTTACTATTTTTGGTTATTTGTAATGTCGTGAGAATAATGAAATAACACAAATCTTAAATATCTTATAAAAATTAGATATGTCAATGAGTTCTCCCAATAAAAGACAATAAACCAATAGACCTTGTCATTGACTTCGCTAATCTTAAGAGCGGAAGAATTGTCGCTTCTTTTAGATTTATCTTCATTTGAAAATTAGCCTGGGGGGGGGGGGGGGGGGGGGGGGGGGGCTTCCTTTAATCTGTGAAGTGCATATATATGCTAATCTATGCGTGTAAATAATAATGCTGTAACAAAATTTTTTCTTAATGTTCAGCCTTAAGGTTCTGTGTTTATGTTTGGAAGTTATACGTTCCCTGAAGTTATTCGTCACCTAGCTAGATATAATGATTAATTGAATTTGAAAAAGAACAACAAATCAATTCATATAGCTAACTAGTGCATTCAGCATGAAGCGCAATGAAGTCAATCATTAAATCTATTTTTTTTTTTTTTTTTGGGGGGGGGGGGGGGTGAAATATTAGCGCCACATCAAATAAACTTCGGTTAATTCAAAATGATCTTAAGGTATTTCAATTCCTGAGTTCAATCATGTTTATGTACTCCACATTTAACCCTTCTCCCTGCATAATGTGACGTAGTACCTGGTACAAAACAACAACCAACACAAAACCAAAAACAAAAACAAAAGAAAAACAATGTTCAAAGTAATCCCACATAAGTCTTAAATACTTTATAAAAAATAAATAAATAGATAAATAATAAATTTAAAAAAATAAAATTGGCTCACGGCATGTGCAAGTGTGACCCGGGTCGACATGGGATGGCTTCTCCTCCATGCACCTCTCCCATCAACCTTTGTGTAATCCAGGTCCGTGTTTGCCCACTATTTTTTTTGTTTGTTTGTTTTTTTTTGGGGGGCTGTTGTTTTTGTTTATTTATTTTTATTTTTGTGCTGTGTGTTTTTTGTTTTTTGTTTTTTTTTGTTTTTTGGATCTTTTATGTTGTTGTTTATTGTTTTATTATGTTTCGGGACTCAACGAGATATTGTTCGTTAATTCACCTTTTTATAGACGACTGAGTTTTTTTGCATGGGCAATTTAAATATTCAACTCTTGAGGATGACCATCAAAAGCTATGGCAGTGGCTAAAAGCCGCGTCTATCGCAGTGGGTAAAAGCGCGTTATAGACGATGATTCCAGCAAGGTGCTTGATCCGGGTTATTCGTAACCAACAACAATAAGTATGGCGGCGTACATTCGGTGGCACCCGCGTTCCTTTGCCAAAGTTTGATAATGATTTATTGTTAAATTGCAAACTTATTGAGAGATAAAAATGGATGAAAGACATTGGTGGATAGCTGGGAAAATCCAGGAAACCTTCAAAATTGGAGGATATGACAACCCCACGCTGCTTGAAGATTTCATGACCGAAGAGGCCACATTGAATAAAATCAACCGATTTTTGAAAGCAGGTGGCCCATGTAGGCTATTTTTCTCGTGTGCAAAACAAGAGAGCGGCGTGTTGTCAACCAGAGAACTCAACGTTACGGGAACATTAGCTGCTCTGAAAGATGCGGATTTGGACAAAGTCAATATTCTGTATTTCTTACGAAATAGAGTTGATAAAGATGTTGATACAGTCAGGTACGAGAGAGATATTTTCTGTGGAGAGCTCAAACACAACACGATTGAGACACTGGTCACCCTCCTGTCTGATGTGTATAATCCGTTGATCAAAGCTCAGAAGGAGTGGGGTGAATGCAACATGGAAGGCCAAACAAACCTGAGCCACAGCATGGACAAGTTCCTGACGGCTCTGAATGAGTCTACAGCCTCCATGCACCACTCCAAACAACTGGTAATAATGAACACATAATCTTTTACATGTAATTTTTCTTGCTAAATGAAAAACATGACAGTACAATAATGAAATGAACTTTTGGGGGACCTGATCGAGATGGACACTACTACATTTTCAGTATCAATATGTAGACAGATCAATTCCTGTAAAATAAGAATATAATTTTAGTAATGAGTCTCATTTTTATTCATATTCCCTTTAATCTAATAACATTGTTTTGTTTTCTTTTTCGTTTTTTCTGTGTTGCTTTGTCAAGAATTCAATTATCATCAACCATCGATGACTGCATGACCATTTTGCCTTTGCTATAAATGTGAATATATATATATAAGGCCAAAAAAAAAAATATGTGAGTTTAACTGTCATTCCGACCGACCCTATTTTTTCGGCCCTACCCTTAACACTTTTGTATTGGAAAATTTTGCGTGAAACTTTCCAAAAATGTGTCTTCCCTCCAAAAGCCTACTGATTTTTACCCCCTGCTTTTTGCACCAAGATATAACATTAAAGTAAGTTGACAGGCTGTTTAAACTGCAAACATACAATAATTACACCAAATGACATATAAAATCAAAAACCTAATATAACCCCAAAAAAAATTAAAAAAAAAAAAAAATTCCGACTACCGACCGCTATTTTTTTTCAGCAGGTGAGTAAACACACATATTTTATTTTTTTGAGCCTAGTGGAAATATTAAAATGTTTTGTATGACAATAGGTTTATGGTCATGTCAAAAGGTCAAGTTTTATATATACATTGAAACAACGAAGGTTTGTTACTGAGAAAACAGTGCTAAATACGAATTGGTCATATCGCATGGATGTTCAAACTTATTGCAAAGCCGCTGTATGCATGTTTCCTTGAATGCTATGGGACTAAATAAAAAGATTTTATTTGAGTGGTTAATTCTCAGTGATATAAACATCCTTGATATTTTTCCTATCAGATGCTGAAACAACCTGAAAACATCATTCTGAATGACTTCAAGCAGCACCGGGCAGCAGCTTTGGATGTCCAGCTGATCGTCCAGTATGAGGAGCTAGTGACCGACTGGATCAACACCATAGAAACCATGCTGAATGACACATCCGACGAAAGGTACACACTACACAACAAGTAACCCAGACAATGATGTACTGTTTACAGTTTTACTCCTCCCTGATATCATGCTGGTTTTGTTCCATATCGGCAAATACATATGTACATGTGTATTTTCTTCATGATACAGTCCAGACCAACTACATGTAGTTTTTATGATCTGAATCTCATGCAGGTGCCTGTCATCCATTGATATCATAGCCATCTAATATTTTCTACCTCTGTACTAGCAATATGGAGTGAGTCTGCTTTATGAGTTGATAAATTTGAATGTGAATGATTACTACACTCTAAATTTTGAATTCTCGCAGCAATTTTCTAGCCTCAGATTCTTCGGTTGATATCAACCAAAGTATTTACCCTATTGCATCATTTAAGAATGCATTTTTCTCTTATAATCACTCATATCTCTGGTTTCAAATAATATAGCACATTTTTCAGAGCATTCCAGGACAAATTTAATCTTTACATCATTTAGCACAGTCATATTAATATGCATGTATATCCTTCTTTGTCTGGTGTATTTAAAACTGAATGTACATTGTTTTGTTTATTTCTTACAATTTGTAGGACAGTTGTCTTTCCTGACGAACCTCCCACTTATAGGTGAAATTTGTCAAATGCTGTGATCAGCGATTAATGAACTGAAATTAAAAGTAGCATTTAATAGCTTTGAATTTTTTGTTTAATGTTTCCTAACTGTAGTAGACTTATTTATCAATGTCTGTTTTGAATTTTATGTATATTTGTTAATAGTAAGTGTGTTTTCCTTAAAAAGATGGACAGAGTCTTAATCAATTAGTATGTGAAAAGAATACAGTTATCAATGTGCTAATCAAATTAATGTTGTGCTAATCACAAGTGAAAGGCTTTAAACTAATTAATCAAGAAAATGTAACGAAATGTTTGTATAATTTGGTTGAGCATTAACCTCATCATTTTGAAGGATGAATAGATGTTTGGGGGGGGGGGGGGGTTATGAACCCAATATATGTATTAACATCCTAATTTGAGACATTGATTACTATAGACAACATTGACCTTGACCTTTCAGAATGTCTGATCCGAGGTAAATCTATTGTGGATGTCTATAAACTAACACAAAGTTTAGCTTCAACACTTGGAGTGTTGCTAGGAACACTGTACCCTCCAATATAATTTTCATTTTTTTAGCTGCTTTTTACCATACATGTACACCAAACTTGTGCATCCTAAATCCATGTTAAAAGTGAAATTCCTACAGTGTGTATGCCTAGATTCATATTTAGTTCAAAGATTGACAGTTAGAGAGTGCACGTTCTGTTTTAGATTGTAGCGTTTTACGGATGTGCATTTTGGAATTTAGTTTTTAAAAGTTTTTTTTTTAATTGGAATACCTGTTAAAATAATTGTGAATCTGGTTTGTAAAATAAAAGATAGAGGTAGATATTTGTGTTACAGGAATCCATGCAGAGCACACTTTCATTGATTTTAAACCCCATGAGTTTTTTTATTCACTTGTCTTACATTTTTTTTTTTATTTTTTTTTGAAGTGCATACAAGAGTGTGTTTGCGTGTGATTTTAAGTCACGTCGAAGAAGACATTTCCCCCAAGACAGCATTTTAATCTTTCATCTGTATTGTATCATATCTGTATTAGTGTTTTAGATGAGTTTTTTAAAAAACTTGTAGGTACTGTAGCTTATATATTTATAATGTGTAATACTATGATCAGTATAAAGTTAAAAGTTATTGATATACCGGTATATATACTATTTAGTGCTACATATATTTAGGTTTATTGAATTTCACTCTGACATACAATTTTATAAGTGAAATTAAATAGACCCCAAGTTATATCAACAGACAAGAATGTTTTAGTCATGTGAGAGAGATATACATGTAGAAAGAGAGAAAAACAGAGAAAACGAAACGGAGGGACAGAGAGAGACAGATTAAAAAAGGAGATGCATTGAGACACACACACAAAGAGTAAGAGAGACAAATAGAGGGAGAACATGCAGAGAGAGAGAGATGCAAAGAGAGACAGACAGACAAGCACATAGAGAGAGGGAGACATAGAGAGAATTATGCATATAGTAGAGAGTGAAGGGGGGGGGGGGGCATAGAGAAAGACACACATAGACAGTATATATTGAGTGAGACATAGAGAGAGAGAGAAAATAATAGTGACAGTCACAAATACAACTTCAGAAAAAAAAGATTTTGGTGCTATGAGAGGAGGGAAAACTGGATCTTTTAATTTTAAGATGTTTTATCTCAGTTCCAAATGACAAGATAACATTTTAGAATGCCTTGGATTTGAAGGTTTATGGATCCCAATGCTGGTCCATTGTCAGAGTTAGAAAGATGGCGTCGTCGTCAACGGTTACTGACCAGTATTACCGAACAGCTGAAAAGTAAAGAATGCAAAGCAGTGATTGGTGTCTTGATAACAGCGAAGTCCAGATTGCTGAAGAAATGGAAAAATGTGGATGCTCAGTGAGTGGCAATGTGATTGTAAACTATATAAAACCTTACAACATTTAAGTACTGGCTTCACTAGAGAGTTTTCCCATAATCTTATAAATTACAGTTGAACTTCGATATCTCGAACACTGATATCTCGAATACCATGGTTATGTCGAACTGATTTTAAAGTCCCAACCACCTGTTTTCTTTGTATTTTTACCCTCGATATCTCAAATCCACGGATATCTCAAACTTTTTTCATGGTCCCATCGAGTTTGAGATAACGAGGTTTGACTGTATTTTGAAAATTTTACTTCTGATTTTAGGATTACTGATGCTATGAATGACNTTTGAAAATTTTACTTTTGATTTTAGGATTACTGATGCTATGAATGACACCAAAGACAAAGTGAAGTATTTAGAATCTCTGAGGCGCCATTTTGACCAGCTCTATCAAGACGCCACGCCAGCCTCCATTATTAACAACGCCATTCCCGGTATAGTCAACAGCGTGCGCCAGATGGACTCCATTTCCCGGTACTATGCCAGAACCGGTTTTCTGGGTATTGTATTTACCAAGATCACAAACCAGCTGGTGCTAGCCTGCAAGGAGTACATAAAGAATTGCACCATTACTGCTTATGATGGAGATGAGTTGTGGGTAAGAATCAAGGAGGAGATCAGAAATCGAGATTCCTTGCCGGTAGTGGACCCACAGCAAAGGCTGCTGAGAAACCAAGTGGAGGCCAAAATGAAGGTACATTGTTAAACGTGTATGACTGCAAATCATAGGCTGGATACTGTATGTGTCCTTATTTAGTGTTTAAAATTCGGTACAATTANGTTTAGTGTGTACTGATGATGGAAATCATAGGCTGGATGCTGTACGTGTACTTATTTAGTGTTTAAAATTCGGTACAATTAGAGCTGATGCATTATTTGACATAATCATAATGTAGTACATCTAATCATTCTTCTATATATGATAAATTAATGGATGAATTAAATTTTTAGTTTTTTGTGCAGTCATGAATTAGCACTCAAGCTACACTACCGAAAACACTGAAATAAGAATGTGGATGTTTAGAATCAGAAAGAATAATTTTTAAATTAATGTAATCAAAATTTCCCAGTCACAACATTTTGAATGTGACACAGTAGTACAAATGTGATGAATTTCTGAAATGATCTGAACACTAATGAAAACAAAGAATTTATTTTAGTACAGTAAAACATTTACAATTCATGCTTATATCGAAATGACTCTTTCCAAAAGGTTTTACCCTGGTAAACATATTAACTTATTGGTTAGAAAGAATTACGTTTGTAATGAACGAAAATTGTTCCCAACTCTTTGCTCTTAGCATGTTTTACTGTAAAAAGGTTTAATTCAAAGACACTAGCTCGAAGAACTAAATCTATACTTTATCTTTGACATAACTGCACCAAAGTACATACATGTTTGATGACACAATGGTATTTGAACTGAAATGGTCTATTTTACACTTGCAGCAACAAGGTGCCCTGACTAGAGGAAAGACCAAGGAGGGGAAGGATCTGGGTTTACAGGACGACAGTTTGTACGGCAGACTGAAGGCTTGCCTGACCCTACAGGGATACTACAGGGAGACCCTCCGGTCACTCCGAGACGCCCTCGGGCAGACCACTAACATGTCTCACTTCCCCTCCCTCAGCAGTGTGGGGGGACCGGGCAGCTTTACTACCAGGTAAGCAGGTTTTGTGTTTCCCTCAGCAGTGTGGGGGGACCAGGCAGCTTTACTACCAGGTAACTGCGTTTTGTGTTTCCTGTAGAGTGTATGAGAAAAGGCAATCAGACTCAGGGAACATTAGATGAAAGGGCAGAAGTGGAAACTGAGAAATGTCACACAAGGCTGAACACCTAACAACCCCCACCCCACCCTCCCCCAAATTTAGATTTGTGGAATACAGATCTCTTTCCCATATCACTTGTTACAAGTAACAAGAGACATATTTTTTATGATAAAATGGTATATATATTGAAAAATTACACCAAAAGCTAAAAGGTTGTTATCTCAGCATAACTTCTTGGGTATAGTGATGATTAATGAAAACTTTTGGATGAAAATTGACATGCAATGGAGAGTCAAATGATTCTAGCAGAAAGTTGTAAATAAATTTTATTTCTATTGCAGATCCAAGCCCAGCAATGCTTCGAGATCAGGACCGTCTGTGTCCCCTAAGAAGGGGATCTCCACCTTGATGACGAATGAAGCTGGCCACGGTGTTTCTATCGCTGATGAAGATGCCATTATGTCCCACATGGACAGCTATTGTAATCGGATCAGACAACTGATTGATGTCATCAACACACTGGCTCAGTACAACAAGTAAGAGTCGCTCTAAACACTTACAAATTTCATGTCATGCTTTGAATACAATGTACTTGATAGATTGTATGCAAAGTATTTTTGTCTTTGTGGTAATCTTTCACTGTTTGAAATAACAATAGCATGTGTAGTGTTAAGGTCTGTACAAGATCTGTACTTATGTTGCAGACTTAGACCCATGTAGTGAGAATTTTTGATTGTCTCATAACATGGAACCATAGTGTTTAATGCGTCATCAGGAAGTCCTGATGTTTGTCTCATCCTAAAAAAAACTTTCACAACAAGTGTTGAGTGTTTAATGGTAACCATTTCATAAAGTCTAAGGTCTGTCTTCACTGAGATTCCTAATTTGATGTCTTGTTACACAGTGAATTCTCTGCTTACCAAAGTTTAAGAACATAAATCATAATTTGTAAGGAAATTTTTACATGAAAAAGTATGGTGATTACTTGCTTGGATATAGTTTCTTCATGTATCCCAGTCTCTTCCCTCCCTGATGTCCCCATCACACAAACAAGCAATATCATATTTATCACATGTTTGTGAAATAAAGTTTATACTTTTTTACAGGTTGTCGACCTCCACCATTGGAGTTCCCAAACCCAGGAAGGAGGACCTAGTGGTGGACGATGAAGACAGTGACGAATACAAGTACAGGAAATACCGCGAGAACAAGGCCAGCAAACGTAAGGATCTAAACAGGGCTCGGACAGCTACAGCAAGTCTGGACTTTCAAAGTCGTGGATAATAAGACGAATGCTAAAAAATCTTGAAATATCAAGCTTTGTAAAGGGCTTGAATTTCAAAATTTTCTTGCCATTCTTTGTTGAAATTTTGAAGTATTGCATATTTTTATACCCCCACTCCAAAGGAGAGGGGGTACACTGTTTTACCATGTCTCTCCGTCCATCTAAAACAAATATTTTTGTTGTATTTTTCTCAGCAATTACATATAACAGCCACCTACTATTTGGTATATTACTTCATATAGGGGTCCCATATCACACTTTCCAAATTCAGACCCTATTTTGATTGTCAACTCACTGTTAACTGATTTAGTCAAACTTATTCAGTGATAAATCTGTGTAGTTTATTAGATGGAATTCATTAACTAACTTTCTTTGAGTAGAAATGGAGATGGAAACCAATGAAAAAGTGTCTTGATAAGTCACTGAATTAACATCATCAAAGCCAACCTATTCATATAGAGATCAAATTCCCAGAAATACAGTAAAGAAGTGTGAATCTTTTATCTTACAGTGGAGTATGATGATGAGGGAGATGAGAGCATCACTATCACAGTTCCCTCCCCTGAGAGGAGCGGCCTGAGGGCCATCAAAGAGGCAGAGGAGAATCAGGAGGACAACATCTCCGAAATCGAGGAGTCTCCGGAATTAAAAGAGAAAGCCGCCGCTCCGGAGGAAGCAGACGATGTGTTTGAGTCTGTAAACAACAACAAGGGACTCAGCGAGGACGAGCTCGTGGTGCTCAGTATGAAAATCTTATTGGTTTATCTCTCTGTGGTGCTCAATTTAATATCTGTATTGGTTTATCTGCTCATGGTGCTCAGTATTAATATCTGTATTGGTTTATCTGCTTGGGTGCTCAGTATGTAATATCTGTATTGTTATTCTGCTCATGGTGCTCAGATGTATACTGTATTGGTATTTATCTGCTCATGGTGCTCAGTATGTAATATCTGTATTGGTTATCTGCTCATGGTGCTCATATGTAATATCTGTATTGTTTATCTGCTCATGGTGCTCAGTATTAATACTGTATTGTTTATCTGCCATGTGTCAGTATGTAATATTCTGTATTGTTATCTGCTCATGTGTCCTATGTAATTCGTATTGGTTTATCTGCTCTGGTGCTCAGTATGTAATATCTGTATTGTTTATCTGCTCATGGTGCTCAGTATGTAATATCTGTATGTTTTTTGCTCGTGGTGCTCAGTATGTAATATTGTATTGGTTATCTGCCTACGTCGACTCGTAGGTTTAATTCAGGAACGATACATAAGAAAAATTAGAAAGCATTGTTTCATTTGTAAAAACAAATAATAGGTGGCAGATGGCAATTGGTGAGTTTAGTATTATGTCAGAGTTTTTAGCTTGTATGGAATTTCAATTGCGGTATGGTGGGGTAGCAATAATTAGCGTGTTTGGAAATCTGTTCTTCATATTTCAATGGCATTATGCATGGTTAGCAATAAGACAGATGGCGATATAATGAGGTGACACTGTATTTGTATTTTTCACCAACAGGGCGGTACTTCCCTGAGGATGAAGAAGAGGAAGGACCTAGCATTTCAGCCATCATTTCAGAACATCTTCAGCGGATGACACAGGCCATGAGCGACAACGTCACCACCAAAACCATGCTGGATGTGGAATCCAAGGTATTGACCTCTGACCTGTGAATATAAAATCTGAAGATGCTAGATGTGGGAAATGATTATGGGGGGGGGGGGGGGGGGGTGAAGTGGATACTTTTAATGATCTGATGCAGTCTATGGTGTTGATTTTCCTTTAACATTGGTAATTTTTATGTTAGTGTGAACTGATGATTTTTGATTTTATGCACCAAACTTGGTTTTCATTAACATTCACAGATTCCTGTGTACACCTCTGTTTTAAGTTTTAACATACTACACTGGCTTCTTTCTGTTGGAAAGGTTTTGATATCCCATTAAGCACCATCTTTCTTTCAGTGACCAGAATTGTTTTTAGGATTCTCTTGACTAGTTACTGTAGAATCAGTTATTTTCATGGGGTCAGTTTTTTGTGGTTTGAGAAAGAAAAGCTTGTTGGTTAGGCCAAATAAAATTGAAATTACGGTCAAAATATAAATTGAGACATTACTGGTTTCACCCGCAGCCATCGTTTAGGTTGCTTCATTGCCGATTTTATCGAATTTTCAATAAAATAAAAAGTTGTTATGCGCTTACGTATCTGTGAAAAAAATAAATCCGCATTCATTTTGAATCTTTGTGACTTCCGAATCAAGGCCAGTAAAGGTATATAACTTCCTACATGTACCCAAATTAATGAATTGTGTTCTCGTATTAAATCAGGTCCAAATAAATCGCTGCACTCGGCATGATCATGCGCTGACTCGGTGCAATCTTATATCGGAGCTACTTTCGATTTTGACCGTGCCATCATATGACATCAATGTCTAGATTCAGCGATGCAGTCGCCTACCATTGAAAAATCGTTGCTAAATTACGATATGATAAGGTATGACTTTAGTCAAACTGAAATCTTATACCGATTGTTGATGACCATTTATTGTGCTAGATTGCCGTTTTTCACCTTTCGTGTTTTTAATTTCCGAGAAGGGCGATAAACTCAAACTTTGTGTTTTTAATTTCCGGAACGGGCGATAACTCTAACTTGTGTTTTTAATTTCCGGAACGGGCGATAACTCTAAATTTGAATAGTGCACAATGGCTGACGATGAATATCTCTCCATATTCAGGAGCAACACGTTGTTGTGTGAAAGTATTACGGAAAAAAGAGGACACCTTACAACAAGAGCATATTATATATGGAATAAATATTTGTAAACTATTTAGAAACGACACGTATGCAAATAAAGGTAGGCCTATAAACATCAAGTTGACATACAGTACGCGAGTCTTAGCATCGTTTGTTTGAAAAACTACCGGGGTAGTGGTCTATACCATTACTACCCGTAATTTAAAAAAACCCAACACTTTTCTGGTTGATACAGCGACATTTTAAAAAAAAATAAAATGGATCAGTACAGCAGAGAAGTGGTAACACGAACTAAAGGTATCGAACCCAGTTTTTGATTTCAACGTAAAGAAAATAAAATGATGCTTGTTTGTATTTTATTACATGAACTCCTAAACAAATAACATCAGCAATTTATTTGACTGAAATAATAGATTGAATTCTCAATGTAATCTTGATATTGAACCTATCATAGATCCTCGGTTTTCAAACCACACATTATTATTAATCTTCAAAAACCAAAGTTAAATTAATGTAGTTGAATAAATTAGTATCCTTTTCTAAGGTACCTACATCAATACCTTTACTTTTTAATCATATCTATCAGAAACCTAATCAATATACATGTAACAATCAATATTGCCTGTGTTCAAAATGAATCAGTTCAAGACAATTTATATACATGTACAATTTACACAAGTGTTCTGCAGTCTCCAGTGAGATGACCAGGCCTCAAATGACTCAAATAAAGGAAAATCTTCATTGCTTTTGATTCACTTAGAGAACTTTTTTCCCCAACAAGTTCTCGGATTAAAAAAATACCTCCCTCATCTATTTATTGTCAATAAAATGAAAAAAAAAATTGCCTCCTCCTCATCTGTTTTGGAGAAAATTGCCTGAGGTGGCCTTAGGACTTGATCTTATCATTGACAAATTAATACTGTAGTTCAATTTCTCTTTTGAATTGAGGATTTCAATTCTATACTGTGATATTAATGAAAATAATTCAATCCCCATGAAAATTGTTGATTTTGCAATATAATTTCTTTCACATGAATTTTTATCAATGTCTACAGATATTTCCCACTGTCTATTATTAGATTTGTTCTATAAAGTTCGCACTTAACCTTTTTTCACAGACTCGTTACTATGGCATGCCTGGATTGGTAACTCTTTCTTTGAATGTTTATCTTTGATATATTATAATATTTTAGCAGATATAGGATTTTATATGAATGTTTTTTCCCTTTTTGAATCATATGAAATTCTTCCACTTCCCAACATGCTAGAATTAGAGACAGACGTACGAACAGAGCATGAGGATTTACAAAGATATGATGCTGTTCACCTTTTTATATTCCCCTGCATGTTCAGCTTTTTAAATTAACATTTTTTATGTTTGGGTGTTTTACCTGGCCCTTTGTGCAAGTTAAGTATCAAATCCATGGTGTAAATATAGCGAAATGTTTGCATGTGTTATAGAGTGATGAATTTTTACGTAGATACATTTTCATCAGTCTTATGTCTGCTATTTGTACATATATATAGGAAACTGAAATATTCTTTTTTTGTCCTGAACTGTAACTTCGAGTGAAACAGCTGTATATGTAATGTGTGAAACTGAGCTTTTATCATATTCCAGAAATCATACGATTATTTCTGTCAGTATTTATTTTCATGTTCGTTGCACTTCTGAGTTTTTGTCACAATACAATACGCTTCAATAATTTTGCGGATGTATGACGTACCAATGGAGATTCAATATCTGTATAATTATTTTGAAATCGCTTTAATCCTCTGTACTTGAAGCATTGCCAAGCATGTCTCTTGAAATGTAAAATGCTTCCTTTTTATTTGAAATCAAATGATTTTTTTTCCCACCAGTTTGAAGTTTACATTCTGCCTTATACTTTTTTCTGAATGTTTGCATTTCTTTTTTATAGATGTGTCTTATTTACAAAAACTAGATTTAGAATTGTTGACATAAATCATATTGATATGTAATAGAATTGAATAGGGAAAGTTTAAGGCCTTTGATACTTCTGATAGTAAAACAAATTTTTCATTATGGGAAATCATTAATTATATTGCTGTTTTGATTATACATGTAGCTTGATATGTAATTTTACTTATTCAAAGGATAAAGACAGATTTGAAGACTATTATACCAACTTTGCACAAATAGTCACTGACTTGGAGACGTTCCTTGCTGCATACCTCCATGCCATATTTATTGGGAAAACCAAAACACAACAGGCATTAGACACAATCACCAGGTAGGACAACATCAGTTGTTGTTCATTTGATAATGAGGATGATAATCATGATGTCAAATGAAATAGACAATGCAGTCAGATTATAAAACAAAATATCATTCCAGATTCACCCCAGTTCAAAACAGACCAGGAATTAGAATGTGCATCTCTGAGAAGTTTGTTGAAATTTTCAATTGGTATGAATCTGACCTGGAAGAAGTCCATCAAATTTATGATGCTCACAAGGTAATGATAAAAATATGTGAACTAAGCAGAGATATGTATCATAGTTTTTGGAGCAATGGAGTTTGAATTGTATTATGATTATAACCTGTCTTTTGTCCAGAATAATCCTCAGCTGGTTAGGAATGCTCCCCCAGTCGCTGGAGCCATCCACTGGTCTAGACAACTACTCAAGCGAATCGAGGATCCCATGAAGATTTTCCGAGATAACAAGGCTGTGAATCAGTTGGGTGACTTTGGCAGAATAGTGAGGATCTACAACAAGCTGGCAACTGCTTTGGTCACATTTGAAAGCCTGTGGTTCACCCAGTGGAAGAACAGAATTGACCACGCTAGGAATGGACTGAGAGCCACGCTCTTTGTACATCACCCTACCACTGATGAGATTGTTGTCAATGCTGATGAAAGGTAAGGACTGTAACAAGGTGTCATGCTGAAATTTCCAAAACAAAATGTCCCAAACTTTTGATATTATGTCCTGAGCTGTTTTGTGCCTCAGAAATTTTAGATCTAGCCTGTGATTCTAAAATTTATCAACAAAATTTAAAAAGCAGTTTAAATCTGCTTTAAAACAAGGAAATTGTATGCAAATGTAATTATCTTTGTACTAGGTTATTGATGTGCAGAATTTGAACTTTATTTAATGTATACAAAGAGCAAATACTCTGTTGTGATAAGTAAACCAAATGGAACTTACGCATGGTCATTTGCTTTCAAAGAGTGTTGGAACTGATCCATGAAGCCAAGTGGCTGACTCGGCTAGGAATCCAGATTCCAGATGCAGCGATAGCCATCATGCAACAGGAATCCAGGTTTAAGAGCTACAAAAGCCACCTGGAGCTGGTGCTGAATGAGTACAAGGAAGTATGTGAAGCGATTCCGGAGCCACTCCAGAAACTGTTTGCTGCCCATACGGAACATGTGGAGCAGCAACTCCAGCCTGGACTCAGCACCCTGGCCTGGAACAGCATGAATATAGGTAGTGCAAGTGTACTTAAAGATGTGGTTAAAAATGTACTACAAATAAGTCACAATACAGGCCATGCTGTAGGATTCGTTTTGAAATAATGGGAACAATTACAAAATCATTTTGTATTCAGGAAGAACTTCATCAAGATTACTATCATGAAAAGCCATGCTACTTATTGTTAATATATCAATGTTTCAGCATTTTATTCACAACTTTATTTTTGAAAATATTAAAACAGAACCTAAGAAAGGTATGAATTTTTTAGGGATGCCTGCTTTAACTGTATGGCCAAAAATAAACATTAAAATGCATGATGTGTGCTCAGGGAGGTTTAGAAAAAAGTAACAAAAACCAATAGTATTATTCTATAGTCAAAGTGAAAAGTTTTTACCTAAATATAAAATAAAAGTTGAGATGTTGGTAAGGCAACAACTTTGTTAGCTATATTTGTCTGTTTGAGAGACTTGTTCTAAAGACTCATCTCAACATTCTGTAGGAAAATGCCTTTCATATTTACAATTATTTCAGATGCTTTCCTGCATCAGATCCACTCGGCCACACAGAAACTGAAGTCGATGGAGACCAAGGTCGCGGAGATTATGGAGAAACAAGTGTTCTCCACATTGGACGACATCAGCAACTTCTATTTGTTCGACATCGACGAGGCATTTGCCAGATCCTGGGTAAGAGATTTCCCCTCAATTTCCAATATTCTTCTTTTAATGGCATTAAGTGATGCTTCAAAATATTTTTTAAAGTGGAGTAATCTTATTCAGTTGAACTTCGATATCTCAAACACTGATATCTTGAATACCATGGTTATGTCGAACTGATTTTGAGGTCCCAGCCACCTGTTTTATGAGTATTTTTACCCTCGTTATCTCGAATCCCTGGATATCTCAAACTTTTTTCTTGGTCCCATCGAGTTCGAGATAACAAGGTTTGACTGTAGTATGAACCAGGCTATGGAATTTCAGCTTTGGGGAAGTTGATTTGAACTTTGAATTTCATTTTCAGCCCCCTGAAGATTTCAGAGAAGTGATGCTGAGAAGTGCGCAAGACAGATCTCGTAGTTTGCAGGAAATGGTGAGAACGGTAGCAGACGGCCTACAGAAGGTGGCCAACACCCTAGCACTCAGAAAGGTGAGGAAGGTTTTACTGTTAAGTTTGTTGTAGGATTAGAAAAGTATAGAATGGAATTTAGGTGAGACAACATTTCATTATTGCATATTTTGTTATATGATAAAATTCATTGAAGAGAAAGTTATTACATATTCTATTGTAGTATATCATGGTGATTCTTGAATTTCATAGTATGTTTGTACATGTAGAGCTATTGGAAATCTTCATTCAATATTCAATATTAAAAGCACTGAAGTATGTTTATGTATAGTATCAATTCCATATAAACAGCCTTCAATATATTAATTCTTGTCATTGATTGTACTAGAAAGTTTGATACAAATATGTTATGAGCTTCATATTGTCTAGGCAATATTGTACAGGTAGCTTAGAATTGCATCTGAATTATAGTATGATTAGATACACTGTACTACATGTTAGTGGAATTTTTCGAAGAGTCTTAAATTAAGTTCAGTGCAAGAAGTAAACATTTTCTCATTTTGCTGATCAAACGAAAAAATTGACGGGACTAATTTCATTGTCAGTGTTGTTTGTAACTTTATCATTCTCTAACTGATCACATGGGGCAATGCGACCCACTTTTCAGGAATATGATCTCACTTCCATGCGGGGAGAAATGCATTCCAAGCTCATTGGTTACAAGCGGCGCCAAATCGTCCGGGAGCCACAGCGCCGGCCATCTTCTTCACCGTCTCTCATCCCAATGATGGTCACTATTATAAAACACTGCATGATTAATTGGGCTTATTTATTCCATTATCATTAATTTTAATGCCAGTTTGAAACAATGGGTAATTGCATGCCTGTGCAATGTACTTGTCCAATCCAATATTTGTTCAGAGCCTTGCATGCAGGAATCTCATTTTTCTATGAAGTCTACTTTTCAGACCCCCCTCCCAATGTAATGTGTGGTAATTTCTAGGGGTGGGATGATATACAGATACCTTGATACAGATCGATATTTTCTCTCACGATACGCTTTTCGATACAGGCACTGTAATACCGGTACAACACGATACACGAACGACCTATAAAAGTAAACGTTGTCTGGTTACCGGGGACCAGTCTATATGTTTGGCGGAACAACAAAGACAGTGTTGACTCTCTGATTTTTTTTAAGAAGAATCTGAAATAATCTGTTTTGCATCTTGCCACCATGATTTGTTTTTAATTTACAGATTTTTTGTTCTTGATTATATGATTTATTATCAAATAGACATTCTTACAACTCTATGATCTAAGTATATACCGGTAGTATCGAGATACATATGTATCATAACGCGTGTAGCGAGATACGTATCGTAAGCTTTGTGTATCATCCCACCCCTAGTAATTTCACGTAATTACAAAAATAATAAATAACTTAAAGTAATTGAAAGATTTCAAACTGGCATCACATTACTAACATACACCTTTACATGCCTTTGTATCAGATTTTGGAATTTGGCAATACACAATTGTTTTAGAAATTCAAATTCATTTGCACAGAAACTAGGATACAATGGCAAATAGCAAGTGTCGGGCTTGTTTACTGACATGAAAACTTCCTTTCCAGTGTTTATCATTCCAGCACTACACCTCTTCATTCAATAATGGTGATGGACCTGGTATTTCTTCTGACGACCATTTTTCTCTGTGTATATTTGTCTTACTTGTCTTACTGTTCCTCGTGTCTATTAGGGCTCTTAGACTGGACTTTTGGTGTCTGAGTACTTGAGTGTGTATTGATTGATACACATATTTGTATTACTTTATTTTAATCTTGGCACACTTTGATTTCAATTTTGAAAAGCAATACAGTGTTAGTAACATTTTTTTTAGTTTATAGATTTAATGCATGGTTTTTTAAAGTATTTTATTTGAGTTTCTGTTTAAAAAATCTACTTTTTTTTGCAATCAGTTTAAGAAGTAATTTGTAAAAAAAAAAAAAAATTTGAAATTTTTTATTCAGTATACCAAAATATTCAGTGAAATTTTACACCTTTAGGTAACCAAGGTATTAAAATTTTTAGTGGAATTTCAGTGCCCTGAGTGGTTTACCATCCTTTTAAATATGCTATCAATTCGAATATCACTTCATGCCATTGCAGAACGAGCATCATGGGAAATCTAAGAAGATGGCGCTTATGATGGATGAAGAGGAAGTGGCACGTGAGAAACAGAAAGCCATGGAAGAGGAGCAGCATGTGGCTGAGCTCATCGGTAAGGTCAAAATCATAGGGATGCATGGTCTATAATATCTGATATAGGTTATTCCAACCTCCATATGATGATAATGTTTGTTGATACAGATTAAAGTTTTTCATAGATGCCTCTATATGAAACTATTTTTCCTGTATGTATACCATATTGAATCAATCAACCTCACTTCATGTTTTGATCAGCACACTATAAGGACGAAGTTTATGATGCTGTATTGAGCGCCACCTACAAGTCCCTGGCAGCATTAGCAGAGTCCACAGGATGTGAAGGGGAGGTAATCCGCGTCATCAGCTCGCTGTCGAACGCCTCTGGTGACAACCATGGCACACCAAGATCTGCCAGAATGCATTCTGCTCGCAGCCGAATTTCCTCCGCAGTGTCTGAGAAATCCCGACCCCAGACGAGTTTGTCGCAGCTCTCTAACATGACGTGGACAACCGGGAAGTACACACGAAGTGATTATCTTCAGTAAGGGTTTGTTTTGTGATGTAAATAATGCTAGTAAGCTAAAAATAGAAAGTGATGAATTATCATTTAATTTTATTTCACGTGACCACCTACGCGCGATTTTCATTGGTTAAAACACCTTTTAAGAATTGAGGTGATTTTTGATATGTACTGAACAACAGTAAAGTCTAATGGACATTGATTTGTTGTTTGTAATATTAAAATTAAAATGATAAGAATAATCTTCTATTTTTTCGGGTGATATGCAGGTTATCACGGATTTTAGACGGTAAAACTTTTCAATCAATGCGCCTTCGCGCATTGATGAAGTTTTAACAGTCTCAAAAATTCGGTGATACCTGCATCACCGAAAATAATATAAGATTCATTTCTTATATACATCAGAATTCTAATGGGTTTGTAGAATGGTATTGCTTTTCAACCATTTGTATAATTCTCTGGATATCACATGGAACTTGGATTTGTAAAACCCCGACTCATACTTTGATGCACTTTACAAGAGATGTTTGTTTGAATATAAGCTCATGAAAAATTTCATTTTGGAATTTTTCTGAATATATTTTGCACATAGTAAAGCTTGAATCATTAATCTTCAGCTTGACAGTTCTGAATAGACTATGCTGCAGTGCAAAAGTACATTATACAAGACCATTGAGTAAACAGCTGTGTGCTTTGGTTTGTAGATTTGAAGTAGAAGTGGGATTTAACATTCCTAACATCACCCTGAATCCCTCTCTGGACCTCGCTCAGACGGCTATCATAGAGGTCGCTAAACGCCATACTGGAGGCCACCAGAAGTACGTGCTTCTACAGTCACATCTTAGACAGTCAAATTCAGTTGATTGTGTGCTGAGAAAAATTATTTGTAGCTGGTATAAAAATTCATGCAAGGGTATCTGGTATCTGGAATGGTATGAAAGATGTGTAAAAATTAGCAAAAGGGATAAAATTTCCATAATTCTAAATCACTTTTGTAAGTGCGATTTGGGTACCTGTAACAATATTTAAAAAGTATATAGATTGAGTTTTGACCCCCTTATGATTTATTATGAGAGGGGATTTGGTACATATTGCGGTGGTTGAGTACCTATGTGTGTGTTATGCTGAGTCGGTAGACACTCAACAGGCCACATTATTTATTCAATTACTTTGATACTTCATTTGTAGTTTCTTTATCAACCTGTTGTTTTGGGGATTACTCAGGGACTTCATGGGAAAGTTTGTATTTACTCATTGCGAGTGGACAGGATATGCCCCGCCTTGCAGAGCTCATGTTTATAAATGAGTCTAGGTTTGCATAACGATGACAATTTGAATTACTTTCAATTTGCAGACATTGACTGGTTATCACTTCATGGAACAGAGAATTTTTACAGCTCGATCTCACAAGATGAGAATGTCCAAGAAATGACCAAGCAGGTCGCGGATATAGTACAAGGTAAGGCCGTCATATTAAGTACTATTAACTTCATTTTTAAATGTGTCACTGTTTGTCAGAAAGCATTGAAAATTAGTGTCATCGTTTCTTTGTGGAATGTGTATATAGTGATGTTTTAGATCAATCTATGCATGATTCATAATGATTGCAGGCTGACTGAGATTATTTCCATTCTTTTCTTCAGATTATTGTTTCAGTTTTAAATATGATATGTTTTTAAGGGGGACTTAACTCTGTTTTTAAAGGTAAATGAGGAGTAGAAATGCATGTTCTGCATGTCAAATTAAAATGAGTGCTGACAGAATGAGCACGTTCCAACAACTAAGAAACAACTCCCCGTGCATGTGACAGACCCTTCCTTTATAAATAGATTGTTTAATTTCTATTGTGAAGTGCTTTAAGTAAAGAATTTCAGATTACTTGCAGGACTAGACTGAATATGCATGAATCAGAATTTTAAAAAAAAATTGCCCATGAAGTTTGCAGATTTGACATCTCATTATTTACATGAAGTTTGCAGATTTGACATCTCATTAATTACGTGAAGTTGTAGAATAGTTAATGGATTTTGCTGTGTGTTTGCTTATAGACCAATAAGACAATAGAATAAAGCTTTGGTGTGAAATCTTACATGGATAAAATGATGGTTTTCCTTTTAGAAATGATTTAAAAAGAAAATATATTTACAGTATCAACTATCAACATCGGAACCCTTGGATTTTCTCTCTGTTACACTGCATTCAAATCCATGGGTTCCGACGAATGTTAAGTATATGTGTGTATAGTAACTGGAATTTCCTTCTTTCAGAGCTGGAGTCCACAGTCAACAAACACCTGTTCCACTTCAGTTATTACAACTTCCTGTGGAAGGACGATCTCCATGGTAACTTTAAGGAGTTTATCCTGCTGAACCTGGCTGTTTAACATTAAGAAGGAAGTGGAACGCTTCCTGTACATCGAGAAGAAAGTCCTCAGCATCCCCAAGGTGCTGCCTGTCGGTTGTATCTGTTTAAGGACGGACCCCATTAAGGACGCTCTGCACGGGTTTGCCATGGCTTGGAAGATTCAGTTTGCCTCAGTATTACATGAAGAAGCCAAGGTAATTTCCTCCTTAAGTTTTGTATAGGTATTGATTGGTGGCTTCCAAACAGAGCAAGAAAATTTCACCAAAAATGAAAATCATAGAATGGCGTGTATGTTTAGTGTCCTTAAACTCTAGTCAAAGTCGTTATAAATCTTTAGTTAACTGTCCAAGCTGTAGTTTTCCATAGAAATTTTATCAATCACTGACAGAGTCATTTGAAAGATACCTCAAAGATGTGATTATCAAGAGTTACTGCCCTTGACAGATTAGAAATGACTAACATTAATGAAGTGTCCATATCTATTCTTACACAGAAAAAGTTGGATTCAGCGGTGTTGTACAGACTTAATGTCCGTAACAGACTAGAACTACATGTCCAGTCTCTGGACCAGCTAAACAGCGCCCTACAACTACTGGAAGAACTGAGAGACATGGAGAACAAAGTAGATAGTATCTACCTACCTAATAGAGACAATGTATGAGAAGCTAAGGTAAG
>CAJDSM010012088.1:24333-36278 GCA_903981925.1 Ostrea lurida | reverse complement strand
CATTGTAGAATATTTCATTTAATTTTCACAATTATTTTTCACAAAAAATTTTGAGATTCTATGAATATTTGATGAATTTCATGATGAGTTTGGGTACCTTTGTGAAGTTTTGATGGCTTAAGCTTTACAGCAGAACTTCCCTCAGCTTTTTGGTTTAGAGCTAGTCTCTCCTTTTAAAATTCATACAATGAAAAATTCAATATCGAATTCAATGTATCACACATTATTAAATCCCCCCCCTTCCTCCCCTTCACACCATATAGACATATGTATTGCAAACTTATACTAATCTGAAAACAAAGCTTTCAATTCTAGAATAAACAACTTGCAACCATGACCCTATGCCACATGTCAATCTACATTATCCATTACAAAGTGACAAAAATCTGAGTTTCACCTTGCCATATTTATGCTATAATTCAATGAGTAATACACCAGGGTATCAGTGTGTCAGTTATTGAGGCCATATATTAATTACATACCTTCCATATGTTACAAGTTTCTTTGAAGCGAATTGTTTACATTACATGTACATTAAATGCGAACTATCCATCCCATATTGACAAATTAAGTATAATATGAATACATAACAAGTAGAAGCTTAAATATGTTTTACGTCCCTATTATAGGACACCATGTTATATTATAAAGCCCCTGAGTTAGGAATATAACTATACCCTGCACCGCCTTTAACTTACTCCTAGCAAACTAGGGGTATTGCGAATTCGGTCCCGTATGTACCTCTGACTTAATGTGCCTGAGTGCTGGAGGAGGCCGGGGCCTGGGGGTCAGATTGTATTTCTGACCTCATCCAAAGACTGAGATTGTCTCCGAACCAGGCACAGGGGTCTAACAAACCACGCAAGAGAGTTAGAAACAACTATTTAGGTGTCAGCAAATTCAATACAATTAAAGTATTCTACATGTGGTGACTACTTGTATAGAAGCTAGTGTTAATGCAAAAGTTTTCCAATAAGTTAAAATGAAGTAGCAATTTTAACATGTGTATCATGATCCACTTCCAAATTCATTTCATTTCTACTGTGAACTGTTTTTATTTTTTTTTTACTTTAAATTTGCTCTCAATCTAAATTCACTTCTAGCATGTATTCTGAAAAAGAGTCTACTTGCAACTAGTTTCAAGGACTACTATGTACTTACTGGAATCTATAGTGATTTGACAGAATAAAATCAAGAAAATTTAAAAAGAAGAATAAAGTATACTATGCATACAAGATATTAAATGGAAAGTCATACAAAGTGTATATTTTATCAATGATCTTGCATTCAGAAAATACAATTCATGAAAAAGAGTGACTGATAGTATTATTTTCTTATGTGTGTGGGTAAAGTTAAATGGGTTTAAAAAATTTTAAAAACTCTAACGTTAACAATACTCACATAGATCCGTCAGTCGTTTTGTCAATTTTCGGTGGCGTGTTGCTCCTGAGCCGGAGACATGACGCTGGTGGAACGATTACCCGGATTGGGTACCCGTTCTGGATTGAGCGAATCCGATCTCATCCGTGGCTCCTCTATCCCAGTGCGGCTTCTTCTAACTTCAAATCGTAAATAGCATGAAGATGGACTAAACACCAGACATTAATACTTGACTAAAGATTACAAATAGATTTTGTAGAATCTACTCCCACTAAATGTATTTTCAAGCAGATGATATAATGTACTGAAAACCCTGTCTTAAGATTTGTGGATTGTGTTTAGTTCAACAACAAAATAGAATTTTACATAATGAACCCAAAGATCAATAGCCATCAATCCCCAATACCAACTTTTTCTATAATTATTCTTATTCACAGACTAAACGATTTTTAACAAAGCAAGTCACGGTATGTGTGTGGATCACATGTAAATCTACTTCCAAGAACTTATTTTCACAAAAGGAATGGGAATTCCTGAATACATGTAACACAATATTTCTCAACTGAGAATAAAAGGTGGTTTTATACTGAGCTATATTATGATTCCTTCTATAATAATTTTTTTCTTGTTCATCAAACTAAAGCTACACCACAGTATATGAATGTGTAATGATTCATCCTTTCATATGTGTCTCAGCTATAGATTGTTAATGAAGAAAATAAGAATATGAAGAATTCCATTACATGACCTAAATTAAACTTACTTGAGGTGGGTCTGCGACTTCAGGGTCATTGGGTCGGCTGAGCATGGCCAGTAGGACCGGGTCAGACACGAAGTAGAATCGTGGGAAAGCCCGCCTCTTGTTGTCAGGTACTCCCATCAGGGATTTAAAGCAGATCTCTAACTCCTGTGCTGTTACGGAGAAGGTCCACCTTAGGCACCTCATCACTGTACAGCACTGTCAAACAAATCACAGAGACATTAAGGGATAACTCCTGCTGCATGTTACGGAGAAGGTTCACCTTAGCATTCAATCACTGTACAGCACTGTAATAACAAAAATACAAGACATATAAAGTTGAACTTCAGTATCTCAACAACTGACTCTCGAATACTATGGCTATGTCATTAAGGTGAGTCGGAGTCCCAGTCATCTATTTTCTAAATATTTTTCCCTTATCTCCAAATCCCAGATAGATTTTATAAGATTTTTCATGGTTCTCACAGTTCTAGAAACGTGTGTGACTGTATGTTCTCCAGAAGATTTGAAATTACTTGACTTAAACATTTCACATTGTAAAATTTCACTGATTAGAATGTGGCTCAATCACTCTAGTACATTTCATTTTAAGTGCATACTTCTATACATATCATGTCATAGTTCACTGTTGACCATTTTTTTATCCTGTAAAACTCTCTCATTTCAAAGTATGTGGTCTTCATATCTTGGTCCAGCTTTGTCCGTCCTGGCAAACCTCTTGGCCTCGAGCGTGAAGTTCTTTGCGGTTACCGAGTTACTAAACCACTGCTCAGGTACTGCCATAGGTCCTGGACCTGCAGCCTAACTCCAGGACCTCCGTAACTCCTTCAGCTTCTTGCCCAGAGGGCGGTTATCATCCGCGGAGCGGGGCAATGTACTTAGAGGTCGCATGCTGGCCAGAAGAGCCTGGGCATCCTCCAGCTGTTCCCAAATCGCTCTGCTGGAGACTTTTGTCTAGGAACATGGGGCCACGGTTCTTGTAGTGCCACAAGGTCAGCATTGCTCGTTCCACTCGTCTTCCGTGACTCGCTGTTTGATCTCGAGTTCAGTTCTCTGCTCGCACTCATACAGATTTCTTCTATGTCGACTTGTGTCTAAAAATGGAAATGCATGAGGCATATTATTTTCTCTTATCAAAAGATTCCATAATTTAAACATTAAAATGCTTCAACTTTCAAATAGCAGCTTGTTTTGCAGCTGGTTTTAGGAACATTAATATGAGGTGAAATTGTGATTTGAACCCAGTCTTTTATTCTCCAGAGTGGTAAAAATGCACTTTACAATGCACTGGGTGATAAGACATACATCCAATCTAGACCAGTATACTGTAATAGTACTAACTTGATAAGTCCGATCTCCAGTAGTGTGACTATTTGTACTAAACTTAATTAGTCCATGTCTGTAGTGAACTTGAATTAGTCTGATTCTCCAGTAGGTGGGACAGTTTGTACTAACTTGATTAGTCCTATTGTCTAGTTACTAACTTGATTAGTCCGATTCCAGTAGGTGTGACAGTTTGAGACATTGGCCTCCAGTTGGAATTTGACTCTGTCACGTTCATCAATCCAGCCAGTGGCGGTTTCGGATTTCCTGAAGAAACCATGATGCATGAAAATATTGCCAATACAAGAACAAGCTCAAAAGGTTCTAAAATGTAACTCCCTACATCATCTGTCTGCAAAAAACTTAAATGAAATGAAAAATAGATTTAAGATTTGTGAATCAAATGCTAAAGTTCTAATAGTCTAATCTAAATGTTGCTAAAATATGAGAAAACTATTTAAGTCCAAGACAAAAAAAAAAAGATTATATACAATCCCACCACAAGGTTTCAGAACATGTTTTAGATCAAGACAATTGACATCATTGACATTGGGTAAGATTTTTGTACACATGCAGAAGTACATCTATTTAATCAAAAGTCCATCTCCATGTTAATTAAAACCCTCTCATTAGCTACAAGTAAACTTTCATTTTACCAACTAAAAGGATGCTAAGTAAAAATATGCATAAATGCATGCCCAATTTTCCTGCTATTTATATACACTTCATTTATCAATTAAAATATGACTTTTTATTTTTTTTTCTATTTTAATGGTTGGTTTGAATCTTTTCCTTTCTTTAATCTTAATGCAGGAATTCTAGACGAGGAAATTTGGCACGGCAAACATGAGCATCTGATGTTATTTACAGACAGGCGACAGACAGACAAGGTCTTTACTTACTGGTATGTGGTATTAATGCTTCCCTGGATGTAAGCAGTGCACGAGTAATACAAGGGAGAGAGAAAGTAATGAATGAAGGGGAGGTAAGCTTCAAATGCTTTCATCGCAAAATACATACAAAGACTGATGTGAAATATTACTGGGATTATTATTTGGCAGAAATGTTATTCAAATATGAATCTATGAAATTGAATATACCAATATCAATCGTTAATATAGTAGTAAACTAAATTAAATTTAACAAAGTTTTATGTGATACTAAACATGCTGGTGAAGATACTGTCATCAACATAGAACTCAACAATTACACTTATGGCAAATTGGCTGTTTGCAGTTAATACTATAAGAGCACATGTTACAGTATACAATTTACTGTATAAGACATGTGACTGTATGCAATTATACAATGAATCATTAAAAGATTTTTTTATATATTCATTTTTCAATAAGAAAAAAACTGAAGCTTGTAAACAGATAAAAAAAAAAATGGCGGGAGAGAAAATAGGACAGGAGACTCAGTGCAATGATCCGATCCAGTTTTTGTCATCCATTAATCTGAAATACTAAGCTTACCTTGGAGTTGAGTTTCGGAGCAGGGGGAACATTCCAGAAATTCTGTGGAGGTTTTGAGATCATGCGTAAGCTCCCGGTCCTTGAGTTTACTGGGCAGAGCTAGGCATTCATCCAGTAACCTGTCCACCTGAAGAGAGAGAAGATCCGTTCATCATAAGATTTGTATGAATAATACATTGCTTTACTAAGACCCTACAAATCATGATTAAAGATTAAACAATATGAGTTTTGAGGAGGTTTTTGTTTTTAATTTTTTCCCAAAGCATACCTCAATGAATTGCAGCATCAAGATCTACGTCAGCCCACAGGGTGTCTTTAAATCTGGTATCAAACCGGATAAACTTTGTGAACAGTCCATACAATTGACTGAGCAGATCCAGTTCCTCCACCAGTTTTATCGCATTCAGGGAATGGCTTACACACATGCCAAACAGCTTGATAACAGACACAGTGTGTTCCGTTTTGAGTCATACAATTTGTACTTTTGCTGGAAACTCTTGCACGACTAGCCACTGCTTTTGCTGGTGGAGTATGGGGGTATTTGGACCTTGGAGATCGAAGCATTTCTAATTCCATCACCTCAACCACAAAAGCCTTCACATTTTTGTCCAGCTCTTGTTTCGAAAGCTCCCCGTCGTTCTTTGAGAGGTTCCCCGTACTTGTTCTGCTAGATCCATCAGCTCTACCCATATTTTCACGGAGCTGATCCACTTCTTCTACTTCATTCCTCGGCAAACGAAGCTCAAACTCCCTGTAAAGGAACTCCATTCATTCAAATGTATCTCAATTCCAATTCATTTTGAAATAAGAAATTGTACAAAAATACCCAAGGAATTAACCTTAAAAAAAAAGATATTCCATTTTTTCATTATCATTCATTTGTTGTCTATTTATATGTGCCTTATATAATCAACAAATTTTCCGATGACCAAGAAATTAAGCATTATACTCAGTTTAAGTCATCATAATGGTGCTTGCGCTTGTAAACCTAAAATAGTTGACTTGATATTCTCCACTATTTCATCCACATTCTCTGTTTCAATTGTCGGATTCCTCCTTTATGACTAGGCTTCATTTATTTACTGTTTCTGACATAACAGCTGCTTTGTTAGTTAGAGTGCCAAACATTCATCTGACCCTATATCTTACCTAGCTTCTCATACATTGTCTCTATGTGACAAACATTCATCTGACCCCTGTGTCTTACTTAGCTTCTCATACATTGTCTCTATGTACAAAACATTCAATCTGACCCTGTCCTATCCTTAGCTTCTCATACATTGTCTCTATGTGACAAACATTCATCTGAACTCCTTTGTCTTACCTTAGCTTCTCATACATTGTCTCTATGTGACACAACATTCATCTGACTCCTTTGTCTTACCTGAGCTTCTCATACATTGTCTCTATAGGTAGGTAGATACTATCTACTTTGTTCTCCATGTCTCTCAGTTCTTCCAGTAGCTGTAGGGCACTGTTTGAGCTGGTCCCAGAGACTGGAATGTAGTTCTAGTCTGTTACGGACATTGAGTCTGTACAACACCGGCTGAATCCAACTTTTTCTGTTAAGAATAGATAAGTATACTCATTAATGTTAAAGCCATTTTTAATCTGTCAAGGGCAGTAACTCTTGATTATAAACGTTTCTTGAGGTATCTTTCATTGACTCTGTAAGTGATTGATAAAATTTCTATGGAAAACTACAGCTTGGACAGTTAACTAAAGATTTATAACGACTTTGACTAGGTTTAAGGACACTAAACATACACGCCATTCTATGATTTTCATTTTTGGTGAAATTTCTTTGCTCTGTTTGCAAGCTACCCATCATACTATACAAAACTTAAGGAGGAAATTACTTGGCTTCTTCATGTAATACGAGGCAAACTGAATCTTCCAAGCCATGGCGAACCCATGCAGAGCATCCTTAATGGGGTCTGTCTCAGGCATATACAACCGACAGGCAGCAACCTTGGGGATACTGAGGACTTTCTTCTCTTATGTACAGGAAGCGTTCCACTTCCTTCTTATGTTACACTGCCAGGTTAGCGAGAATAAACTCCTTAAAGTTACCGATGGAATCGTCCTTCCACAGGAAGTTGTAATAACTGAAGTGGAACAGGTGTTTGTTGACTGTGGACTCCAGTTCTGAAAGAAGGAAATTCCAGTTACTATAACACATTACTGTAACATCGTCGACACCATGGATTTGAATGCAGTGTAACAAAGAGAGAATCCAAGGTTCCGATGTTTGATAGTTGATATTGTAAATATGTTTTTCTTTTTAAATCATTTCTAAAAGGAAACCATCATTTTATCCATGTAAGATTTCCCCCAAAGCTTTATTCTATTGTCTTATTGGTCTATAAGCAAAACACACAGCCAAACCCTAACTATTCTAAAACTTTACGTAATTAATGAGATGTAGAAATCTGCAAACTTCATGTATAATGAGATGTCAAATCTGCAAACTTCATGGGCAATTTTTTTTTAAATCTTGATTCATGCATATTCAGTCTAGTCCTGCAAGTAATCTGGAATTCTTTGCTTAAAGCACGTCACACAATAGCAATCAAATAGAATTAAACAATCTATTGTAAAGGAAGGTCTATCACATGCAAGGGTTGTTGTTGTTGTCGTTTCTTAGTTGTTGGAATGTGCTCTTCTGTCAGCACTCATTTTATTTGCCATGCAAGACATGCATTTCTACTCCTCATTTACCTTTAAAAACAGAGTTAAGTCCCCCTTAAAAACAATATTTAAAACTGAAACAATAATTGAAGAAAAGAATGGAAATAATCTCAGCCAGCTGCTATCATCATGAATCATGCATAGATTGATCTAAACATCACTATAACACATTCCACAAAGAAATGATGATACTAATTTTCAATGGTTTCTGATTTCTAAAAAACAACGACACATTTAAAAATGAAGTTAACAGTACTTCAATATGATGGCCTTACTTGTACTATATCTGCGACCTGCTTGGTCATTTCTTGGACATTCTCGTCTTGTGAGATCGAGCTGTAGAAATTCTCTGTTTCCATGAAGTGATAACCAGTCAATGTCTGCAAATTAAAAGTATTCAATTTGTCTCGTTATGCAACCTAGAATCACTTATAAACAATAGCTCTGCAAGGCGGGGTATCTCCCTCACAAATGAGTAACTACAAAACTTTTCCTATGAAGTCTGAAGTGACCTTGACCTTTGGATCCTAAATCAAGGTTATAAGAAAAGTACATGCAAAGTATCAAAGTAATCAACCAAAAATGTGACCTGTCAAGCTCTACTGGTTCAATGTTTTACACACACATAGCTACTCATTCCGCACACAACGATTCTGTTACATGTACTAAATCCCTCTCATAATAAATCATAAGGGGATTAGAACCTCATCTATATACTTTTTAAAAAATTGTTACAGGTACCTAAAATGGCACATACAAAGGTCTTTCTGATTTAGAATTGACAATTAAACAAATATGACCTGTTTGTTTACCTTTATATTTACCCGATTGCTCCAACTATATCTGATACTCTAACGTAACTTTTCATACCAGCTAAAAATATAACTGTTCTCAGCACACAATAAACTGAATTCTACTATCTAAGATCTGACACGTACTTCTGGTGGCCTCCAGTATGGCGTTAGCGACCTCTATGATAGCCGTCTGTGCGCAGTCCAGAGAGGGATTCAGGGTGATGTTAGGAATGTAAAATCCCACTTCTACTTCAAATCTACAACACAAGCACACAGCTGTTTACATCAATGGTCTTAGTATACCATGTACTTTTGGCACTGCAGCATAGTCTTTTTCAAGAAATGTCAACTGAGAATTAAATTGATTCAAAGCTTTACTATGTGCAAAATATATTTCAGAAAAATTCAAAATGAATTTTTCTTATATTCAAACAAAACATCTCTTGTAAAGTGCATCAAAGTATGAGTCGGGGTTTTCAGAATCCAAGTTCCATGTGAATCCAGAGAATTTATATCAAATAGGTTGAAAAGCTAATACCATCTGACACCGCTTAATGATTATGTTGCATAATTTCATCACTTCTATTTTTGTACTAGCATATTCCCTCACAAAAGACAACTTCTACTGAAGATAGTCACTTGTGTGTTTTCTCCGTTGTACCGTATTTAGGAGCTGCGACAATCGTCTGGGGTCGGTTTCTCTCAGACACTAGCGGAGGAAAGTTCGGCTGCGAGCAGAAAGGGGGGGGGGGGGGGCGGGGGGGGTGGCATTCTGGCAGATCTTGGTGTGCCATCGGTTGTCACCAGAGCGTTCGACGAGCGACTGAATGACGCGGATTACCTCCCTTCACATCTCTGTGGACTCTGCTAATGCTCAGGGACTTGTAGGTGGCGCTCAATACAGATCATAAATTCGTCCTTATAGTGTGCTGATCAAAACATGAAGTGAGGTTGGATTGATTCATATGGTATACATAACAGGAAAATAGTTTCATATAGAGGCATCTATGAAAAACTTTTAACTGTATCAACAACATTATAATCATATGGAGGTAGGATAACCTATATCCAGAATATGTATAGACCATGCATCCTAATGATTGTTGACTTACCGATGAGCTGCAGCCACATGCTGCTCTCTCCATGGCTTCTGGTTTTCTCAGTGCCAACTTGCCTCTTCATCCATCATAAGCGCATCTTCTTCGATTTCACATGATGCTCGTTCGCAATGGCCATGAAGTGATAGTTCGAAATTGGATAGCATATTTAAAAGGATGGTAAAGCCACTCAGGGCACTGAAATTGCACTAAAATTTTAATTACCTTGGTTACTAAAGGTGTAAGAAGTTTCACTGAATATTTCTGGTATCTGAATAAAAAATTTCAAATTGATTTTAAAAATAACTTGATTCAGTTTCTGAATAAAATATCTTGAGAAGAAAAATGAACCTCCCATTTTTGCAATTTTCATTTGTCCATGCGCAATTACATTATCAGGAAAAGGACAGTACAAAAAAGAGAGTAAGATCCAAGATGTCGGGAATAAAGGGAGTTAACTTCTCCCTATACGTAAGAACCTGCACCTCTCATGTTATGAGTTTTTGTATATTGGTATTGTGCGGTTGTGTTCAGTTAAGGTGATATTTTAAGACGTTTTATAGTTGGACTATTTATGTGTGACTGCATCCGTTTTTTGCCATGGAAACCATTTTGGATGAACATGGCATCTTTGTTAACATTTTTGTATTTCGTTATCAGCACATGGAGTATTTTGAATGAGTGTTTGGTAGTACATTGTGTATATAGAGATGCATGTGGTTCGTTTTCTTATTTCAGATTCCTCAGTATTTAAAAATTCAAATTTGATTTTAAATAGTTTATGTACATACATATACATATTCTCTGAAAATTTATTTTTATTTCATATGAAAATATATCACGCATTAAATGTGTATACAGCTGCGTTTGCATCAATGTATTGCATGTTTCAGACTGTTTTGAAAATGCATGCTGCATTGCATTATATTTATGAGATTGCAATCTTACTGTTTGGAAATTGTTAAATTCTTCATAGAATAAATGTGATAAATTTTAACATAGCTGTCAGATAAGAATGATTCTATGTTCAAAATGACTTTATTATTGGTAAGTCTAAATCATCTGTGTTTATTACTATGGTGCCACTGTGTTTATAGAGTGTGAATCCCAGTGCCATGGCTCACGGCCCCGCCTATCTACCTTCGGAGGGAATCATCAAAGATGTCGTCATCCGAGACGCTGTGTCTGTCTCCAGCTCTGACGGAGAGATGATCCTACTGCATGAAAAGGTAAACAAATAAACGTTCTGTCTGTCAGAGAGATCATCTACTGCCATGAAAAGGTCAACAAATAAACATGTCTGCTGATTCTACTGCATCGAAAAGGTAAACAAATAAACATTCTGGTCTGTCAGAGAGATGACCTACTGCATGAAAAGGAAACAAATAAAGTTCTGTCTGTCAGAGAGAAGATCCTACTGCATGAAAAGGTAAACAAATAAACGTTCTGTCTGAGCAGAGAGATGATCCTACTGCATGAAAGGTAAACAAATAAACGTTCTGTCTGTCAGAGAGATGATCTACTGCATGAAAAGGAAACAAATAAATGTTCTTCTGTCTTCAGAGAGATGATCCCTACTGCATGAAAAGGTAAACAAATAAACGTTCTGTCTGTCAGAGAGATGATCCTACTGCATGAAAAAGGTAAACAAATAAACGTTCTGTTCTGTCAGAGAGATGATCCTACTGCATGAAAAGGTAAACAAATAAATTTCTGTTCTGTCAGAGAGATGATCCTACTGCATGAAAAGGTAAACAAATAACATTCTGTCTGTCAGAGAGATGATCTACTGCATGAAAAGGTAAAAAATAAATGTTCTGTCTGTCAGAGAGATGATCCTACTGCATGAAAAGGTAAACAATATTCTGTCTGTCAGAGAGATGATCCTACTGCATGAAAAGGTAAACAAATAAATGTTCTGTCTGTCAGAGAGATGATCCTACTGCATGAAAAGGTAAACAAATAAATTCTGTCTGTCAGAGAGATGATCCTACTGCATGAAAGGTAAACAAATAAATGTTCTGTTTGTCAGAGAGATGATCCTACTGCATGAAAAGGTAAACAAATATTCTTGTCTGTCAGAGAGATGATCCTACTGCATGAAAAGGTAAACAAATAAACGTTCTGTCTGTCAGAGAGATGATCCTACTGCATTGAAAAGGTAAACAAATAAACTTCTGTCTGACAGAGAGATGATCTACTGCATGAAAAGGTAAACAAATAAACATTCTGTCTGTCAGGAGATATGATCCTACTGCATGAAAAGGTAAACAAATAACACGTTCTGTCTGTCAGAGAGATGATTCCTACTGCAATGAAAAGGTAACAAATAAACATCTGTTCTGACAGAGAATGATCCTACTGCATGAAAAGGAAACAAATAAACATTCTGTCTGATGGAGAAATGATCCTACTGCATAAAAAG
>CAJDSM010012088.1:820-24308 GCA_903981925.1 Ostrea lurida | reverse complement strand
GAGGCAGAGAAACTTTGAACTCGAGATCAAACAATACGTAAGATTCACGGCGAAGACTGTGAGTTGGATACGTGCAATGTATGCTGACCCTTGAGCATTTACTACAGGTATCGTTGGCCCCAGTGTTCCTTAGACAAGTCTCGCACAGAGCGATAGTGTGTACCTGAGAAAACGTAGTGAAGGTATGCCCAGAGCTTGATTTTCTGCCCGCACTGCTGACCTCTAATAGTACAGATTCGCCTCGCTCCGAGATTCGCCGCTTGCATGGCACAAGAAGCGAAGAGTTTGTTAACGGGGTTTTGGTCCTTGGAGTAGTAAACTGGCTAAGAGCAGAATCCAGAACGACCGTTATGGCAGTACTTGGAGGCAGTGTTTAGTAACTCGGTAACCGCCAAAGAACTTCAGCTTACGAGGCCAAGAGGTTTGCCAGGACGGACAAAAGCTGGACCAAAGATGATGAAGACCAATTACGATACTTTGAAATAGTAGGACCGGGAGTTTTACTAGGTAAATAAATAGCATCGGTGCTCTACAAGTGAATAATTTTTTTGCATACATGATAATGTATAGAGGTGCATACTTTAAAAATAGGAAATCTTATCCGGAGTTCGTACTATGGAGAGGCTCAACATGTCTAAATCAATGAATATTTTTTACTATATGTGGAAATGGTTTAAGCGATACGACATTCAATAGCGTTTCGACGTGAACAGTAGAACTCAACACGTCAATCCACAAAGTTTTCGTATGAACTTGATTGAGAACCGCGATCGAAAACAATCTTTTAGTCCGAGGCAAAACAATATAAAATTCAATGAACTGTGGATTGAGATAGTGTGCATTGCGGTAAAAATATTTAGAAATAATAGGTGGTGGAGGCTAGGTTGAAACTTTCCCGACTCACCATTTTAATGACATAGCTCGAGTAGTATGGGTCGACCAGATTGTCAGTAATGTTTTTGTTATTATATCTGATAGTTCATAATCTTTTTATCATTTATTTGTTGTTTGTTTAATTGTTGTCTATTGTAACACAGTGCTGTCTGTAATCATTTGAGAAGTTGCTGTTAACGTATTATTTGACACTAAGAGGTGAACCTTCTTCTCCGTACATGCAGCAGGAGTTATTTCCCTTAATGTCTCTAGTTGAGATTTTATGATGTTTTTTTCAGTGACAGTGCTGACGGGTGATGAAGTGCCCGAAGGTGAAAACCTTCTTCCGTACATGCAGGCAGGGTCAGTTTATTCCCTAATTGTCTCTGCATCTTGATCTTGTTACTCTCCGTGTTGCTCGTTTATGGAGTTTCAAATTGAGCGCTCTGCTCCCCTTTAAGTGCTGTTATTAATTCGCTTATCAAGTATACATTGCAAGACTGCGAAGAGTTAGCGATCTGGCTTTAGAAAGCTGCTAGGAGTGGTGTTTATAAGGGTGTTATTAACGGAATCTTTGTCAGCAACCAAGAGGCGAGGCTTATTCACACAGGAGTCTAGTGCTGGTTACTTTCGTTATCTCTGACCCGGTTCACTTAATCTGTGGAGTGTCCAAAGACAAAGAGTGCCATGAGGCTGAGACCTAAATGAATACGCTAGTAAATTGTGTGTGTCTCGTCACGAACCCAACACACATCTCATACGTAAGTATTAATTAGTCTTCAAATTGCAATGATTAAGGAATTCTTTATTTCCTAATCTATATGTAGACACAATACGAAAGGATGTATTTATCATCACATTCATTATTACTGTGGTGTAGCTTTTAGTTTAATGAACAAATTTATTACAAAGGAAATCTTAAGTAAACTTCAGTAACCAACTTTGATTCTCGTTTGTAGCAGAGTCTGTTATTCAGGAGTTTCCATTTCTTATGAAAATAAGTTCTTGGAAGTGAGCATATGCAGACCAACACATATACTTATTTGTGAAATTCTTCCCATTCTCTGATTTGTGTAATAAGAATAATTTTAGAAAAGTTGGTTTTTGTAGAAGCTGTTTGAAAATATCAGTCAGTAAGAGAAGATTCTACAATAATCTATTATGTAATCTTTAGTCAAGCATTTATGTCTGGTGTTTAGGTCCCATCTTCAGAGTGGCTATTTACGATGTGAAGTTGGAAGGAAGCTGACACTGGATAGAGGAGCCGACGGATGAGATCGGATTCGCTTCAAGTCCAGAACAGGTACCCAATCCCCGGGTAATCGTTCCACCAGCGTCATGTCTCCGGGCTCAGGACAACACGCCACCGAAAATTGACAAACGACTGACGGAGATCTATGTGAGTATTTTTATTTTGTTAGAGTTTTTCAAAATTTTGTAAACCATTTAACAATATCACACACACATTAAGAAAATGTATCTGTCACTTCTTTTTCTTGATTGTACTTTCTGAATGCAGATCATTGATAAAATATACACTTTCGTATGACTTTCCATTTATAATCTTGTATGCATAGTATACTTTATTCTTCTTTTTGAATTTTCTTGATTTTATTCCGTCAAATCACTATAGATTCCAAATACATTGTAGTCTTTGAACATAGTTGCAAGAGTAGACTCTTTTTCAGAATACATGCTGAAATGAATTTAGATTTAGAGCAAATTAAGATAAAAAAAAAAATTAAAAGTTCACTGTTTTGAAATGAAATGAAATTTGAAAGTGGATCATGATACACGTGTTAAAACTGCTACTTCATTTAACTTATTGGAAATACTTTTGCATTTAACACTAGCTTCTGTATCAAAGTAGTCACCACGTGTAGAATACTTTAAAATTTATTTGAATTGTTGACACCTAAATTAGTTGTTTTCTATTTCTTGCGTGGTTTGTTAGACCCCTGTGCTGGTCGGAGACAATCCCAGTCTTTGGATGAGGTCAGAAGATACAATCTGACCCCAGGCCCCGGCTTCCTCCAGCCTCAGGCTACACTCGAGTCAGGGTACATACGGGACGGAATTCGCAAATCCCCTAGTTTGCTAGGAGTAAGTTAAAGGCTGGTGCTGGGATATATATATTCCTAACTCAGGGGCTTTATAAATATACGGATATGTCCTTATGATAGGGGACGTAAAACATATTTAGCTTCTCTACATGTATGTATTCATATTTATACTTAATTTAGTGAAATGGGATGTGTAGATCATAGTTAATGTACATGTATATGTAAAAGTATTCGCTTCAAAGAATGGAAGGTATGTAATTAATACATGGGCCTCCAATAACTGACACACTGTATTCTGTGTAACCATTGTGTAATTATTACTCATTGAATTATAGCATAAATATGGCATGGTGAAATTCAGATTTTTGTCACTTTGTAATGGATAATGTTAGATTTGACATGTGGCAGAGGGTCATGGTTGCAAGTTGTTTTATTTAGAATTGAAAAGCTTTGTTTTCAGATTAGTATAAGTTTTGCAATACATATATGTCTATATGGTGTGAAGGGAGAAGGGGGGGGGGTATTTAATAATGTGTGGATACATTGGAATTCGATATTGAATTTTTCATTGTATGAATTTTAAAAGGAAGAGCCTAGCTCTAAACAAAAATGGAGGGAAGTTCTGCTGTAAAGCTTAAGCCATCAAACTTCACAAGGTACCCAGAATTCATTCATGAAATTTCATCAAAATATTCATAGAATCTCAAATTTTTGTGAAAAATAATGTGAAAATTGAAATGAAATATTCTATGATTTTAAAAAATAACTTGATTCAGTTTCTGAATAAAATATCTTGAGAAGAAAAATGAACCTCCCATTTTTGCAATTTTCATTTGTCCATGCGCAATTACATTATCAGGAAAAGGACAGTACAAAAAGAGAGTAAGATCCAAGATGTCGGGAATAAAGGGAGTTAACTTCTCCCTATACGTAAGAACCTGCACCTCTCATGTTATGATTTTGTATATTGGTATTGTGCGGTTGTGTTCAGTTAAGGTGATATTTTAAGATGTTTCATAGTTGGACTATTTATGTGTGACTGCATCCGTTTTTTGCATGGATAACCATTTTGGATGAAATCATGGCATCTTTGTTAACGCATTTTTTTGTATTTCGTTATCAAGCACATGGATATTTTGAATGAGTGTTTGGTAGTACATTGTGTATATTAGAGATGCATGTGGTTCGTTTTCTTATTTCAGATTCCTCAGTATTTAAAATTCAAATTTGTTTTAAATAGTTTATGTACATACATATACATATTCTCTGAAAATTTATTTTTATTTCATATGAAATATATCACCGCATTAAATGTGTATACCAGCTGCGTTTGCATCAATGTATTGCATGTTTCAGACTTGTTTTGAAAATGCATGCTGCATTGGCATTATATTTATGAGATTGCAATCTTACTGTTGGAAATTGTTAAATTCTTCATAGAATAAATGTGATAATTTTAACATAGCTGTCAGATAAGAATGATTCTATGTTCAAAATGACTTTATTATTGGTAAGTCTAATCATCTGTGTTTATTACTATGGTGCCACTGTGTTTATAGAGTGTGAATCCCAGTGCCATGGCTCACGGCCCCGCCTATACCATCGGAGGGATCATCAAAGATGTCGTCATCCGAGATGCTGTGTCTGTCTCCAGTTCTGACGGAGAGATGATCCTACTGCATGAGAAAGGAAACAAATAAACGTTCTGTCTGTCAGAGAGATGATCCTACTGCATGAAAAGGTAACAAATAAAATGTTCTGTCTGTCAGAGAGATGATCCTACTGCATGAAAGAGGTAAACAAATAACGTTCTGTCTGTCAGAAGATGATCCTACTGAGTGAAAAGGTAAACAAAAAAATGTTCTGTCTGTCAGAGAGATGATCCTACTGCATGAAAGGTAAACAAATAAAACATTCTGTCTGTCAGAGAGATGATCCTATGCATGAAAAGGAACAAATAAATGTTCTGTCTGTCAGAGAGATGATCCTACTGCATGAAAAGGTAAACAAATAAACATTCTGTCTGTCAGAGAGATGATCCTAGCATGAAAGGTAACAATAAAATGTTCTGTCTGTCAGAGAGATGATCCTACTGCATGAAAAGGTAAACAAATATTCTGTCTGTCAGAGAGATGATCCTACTGCATGAAAAGGTAAACAAATAAACATTCTGTCTATCAGAGAGATGATCCTACTGCATGAAAAGGTAAACAAATAAATGTTCTGTCTGTCAGAGAGATGATCCTACTGCATGAAAAGGTAAAAAAAACATTCTGTCTGTCAGAGAGATGATCCTACTGCATGAAAAGGTAAACAAATAAAGTTCTGTCTGTCAGAGAGATGATCCTACTGCATGAAAAGGTAAACAAATAATTCTGTCTGTCAGAGAGATGATCTCACTGCATGAAAAGGTAAACAAAATAAACGTTTCTGTCTGTCAGAGAGATGATCCTACTGCATGAAAAGGTAAACAAATAAACATTCTGTCTGACAGAGAGATGATCTACTGCATGAAAAGGTAAACAAATAAACATTCTGTCTGTCAGAGAGATGATCCTACTGCATGAAAAGGTAAACAAATAACGTTCTGTCTGTCAGAGAGATGATCCTAACTTGCATGAAAGGTAAACAAATAAACATTCTGTCTGACAGAGAAATGATCCTACTGCATGAAAGGTAAACAAATAAACATTCTGTCTGATGGAGAAATGATCTACTGCATAAAGATACAAATAAACATTCTGTCTGATGGAGAGATGATCCTACTGGCATCATGAAAAGGTAAACAAATAAACATTCTGTCACTGCCCAGATGACTTGTGAAAATGAGAATATGCACATCATGTCATTCAGATGAAAGTGACTGCAGAAAAGTTGGACACATTTTCATTTGTAGCTTATGTATGTATTTGTTTACAAAACTGGGTGTGTGAGGTTAAAAGATTACTATTTCTATTTATATGTCACGAAGAAATCAGTCACAAACAGATGTATATATATTATGACATGATTTTGCAGTTACTAGTTGTAAGTTGTCTATAGTTTGCATTCTGTTTTTCAGGTTTGCTTGAATGATGGAGTGGAGGTTTGGTTGCAGAGACTAAAAGATTCTGTGGCAAAAACATTGAGGGAGCTCAACATCAACATCATCCAGGACTGTAACAATGGGGTCATGATGGATGAATGGGCAGCTAAGGTTGGTGAAAGGGACATGATTTAAATTAAAGCAGGCAAACATAATAAGTATTGTAAAATTATCAAATTATTTGAGCATGTTTAGACTGCTAGTCGAGTATGATGATTGATCTGGAGTAATCTCCCTTTTGTATTCTACATTATTTCTGCTCCCTTATGTAATATGCATAAGTAACAAAGCAGCTAATTAGGAAGTGATGGTTCACAGAATTGAATTTTTCTGTCTTCACAGTACCCAGCACAAGTTTGTAGAATTGGAATGCTGTATTATTGGACCAGGGACTGTGACCAAGGCATTGGTGAACTCAAGTACGACCGCAAGGCATTACAGCACGTATGTACACATGTATTTCTGTCCTTATGTAAGTTACACATATTGGCCCACCATACGTTACATATTACTGTCCAACTGTAGTATACATATATTAAATAAATTTTGTCTACTGTAAGTTAATGCATGATTGGGAAATTCTCTTGAGAATTAACAGATTAAATTAGTCGCATTTTCAGACAGGAAATACTCGTATTTTTGATGATATTTTCTGGAATAAAGATAATTTGCATTGAACAGAAGTATAGCATCAGCCCATGAATACATTTCAATATCTGTTTGAACTATTTTTAGAACACTCTGAAAAGGTACCAAGCATCCACAGCGAAACTGACCACTGTTCTAACAAAAGGGGCGTGGAGAACACTAGAGGAGCCCATGTTACCCCTCCACAAAGCCAGGCTAGAGTCATGATTGCTGTAAAGTTAACCCCCCCCCACCCTCCCACCCCCCCCCCCCCCCCCAAAAAAAATGTTGATACACTCAAATTTTCATGAAAGACAATAGTCACTTTATGGTACAATGGTTTAAAGAAGTGTGATTTAGACAGAGAATCAGTATCTAGAATGTGAATAAAGCCCTGATGCAAAATACAAGTTTTTGTGCTTGAAGTTTTCATAATCTTTATTTTACTTCAATTTCGCTTGTTCGTGGAAGATTTGAATTTGTTGGTATATCTCTTTACCATTAATTCAATGAAAATTAAATCCCTCTTAAAATTCAATGGGTTTTTCAGAAAAGTAAGTCTGAACAGGTAATGATAATAGATAATAGTAGGTAGCATCTTTTAGCCCATTTTAAGGGGAAAATGAAGCATGTGCTAAAATACCTCTCCCTCTTTCAGCAATCTCTTTATTTGAGAGATGTTTTAGAAAACATGTGCAATAGAAAGTCTTTGAGGGAAACAACAGATTTTGAATGGAGGAGATGCATTCGTTGTTACTTCCACCCAGTTGGTAAGGTTTTCAAATTCCCAATCTAAAATATTAAAATTGATATAGTTCTGAGTTAATTTTTGAAATCAAACAGGTTTATACAGCTTTATAAGCTGTCAACATTACTAAAAGCTGTTTTGATTTTATTTTTTCTTCACAAATTTGAGTCTGGAAGTTATTGTGTCAAGCATTTTGTAAAACTGTTCAAAAACTGTTCATGCTTACTAAATGAATTAGCTAACAGAGGGATTTATATGTGTGTGACGTTTATAGTTTGTATAAAAATTGGTTTGATTTTTCGTATTGTTTGATTAGCTAATGATGAGACTTTAGAAAATGAGTCCATCGATATAAAAACTGATGCCAGTGTCAGCGACCTGTCCATACGTAAGCAGGATTACCAGGGTGAAAACGGTGTTGGGCTGTCATATTTATTTCTTAGCTTTTACATTTCACCAATTTATTTGTTCCTCTAGTTTTTTAAAGAGCATTTTTGTTTTTTTTCTTCTTCAGTGCAGCATAGTATTTCTTTCATTATGTCATATTCTTCAAGTTTTATTTACTTATTATTAATCATATCTTAAAATGTAAAAAGCAATTTTTGAAATTATTTATCAATAATAGACATACTATTAAATTTTTCATATACCCGTAATCATTCACTTTTATCATATGATTTTTAAAAAAAATTTTTCTCTTGTTTTTGTTAAACCAGAGAATGTAATATTTCATTATCTTATCATAGTATTTTTTGTTTAATCATTGAAACTTAACAAATAGATACATGTACATTTGGAATATCTAGTAAGATCAGCTTTTTTCTTCCCCGGCTGTAGCCTAATTCAGGAAGCCTGATATTACATGTATTTCAGAAACCAACTATCGATGCTACAGGATAATTCTTAAAACTTAGTTCTAATATGCAAGTACCATGTTGCATTACGCATACACTGCCTAGTGAATGTTTGCTAAAATTTAAGGAAAATTTGTCTTATAATCCCGCAGCTTCTCCAGGAAAGCAAAACTCGCGCATGAGTTTGAGTGGTAAAGACTGTTTGTGTTCAATGCGTGTAACATTTTGTGGCTAAATTAGACATTTCCCAAAACATAAAACCGTGACACATGATTGTAATTTTACCCACATTCACCTTTTGTGGACACCAGCGCATGTCATTTCTCATATACCCAATACTGACCATTCTCCTTAAAACTTTTTTTTTCAGTGAATTTCTCATTAATATTAATTACAGACAAATATGTTATCAGCTGTGTGTGTTTGAGTGTTTGGGATTTTGATTGTTCCTTTGTATCGTTTGTTTTGTATTTATTTATTTTTGGCATCACTGATATTTGGATTGCTTTGAAGGAGACTGTTTTATTTTGTGTTGCTTTGTAGTTTACATGACTGCATACAATGTACCTATAATTAACATTCAATAATCACCACAACTGTTACAGAATTCTGCTGGGGATAATACATGAAATTTAATACCCAAAAATTTCTACTCCATTGATTTCATTGTGTGATATGGCCTTAACCTTTTGCAAAAGAAGGGTCAAAAGTCCAAATACAAGGGGGTGGGGTGGGTGGGTGTTCTCTCAGAATTAAAGAAATATTTGAATAACTTACTAGTAACATCATTACTATCTTCTTGACATCAATGTTTGATTCATGATCCAATTTGAAAACCTACTTTAGAAGGCAAAGAATTCTGATTGTAGGATGTAAATTATGCTCTAGTTTGTTTTGCTTAATTAGCTCTATTTCAAGATATTCACTCCCTTGAGAGATTATGAATGCATAGGTTGAAACATANAAGAATTCTGATTGTAGGATGTAAATTATGCACTAGTTTGTTTTGCTTAATCAGCTCTGTTTCAAGATATTCACACCCTTGAGAGATTATGAATGCAAAGGTTGAAACATTACAGTTGTGGATTTGTAATAGTTTTGCTCAATTATTGTCAACCCCAATCCCCAATATTAACAAATTATTTAATGATTTCTTTGTGCATTTATGCTAAAATTGCTATTTTTGGCATTTAGTAACAGACTTTGCTTTTATTGTTTACACAGTTTTAATGATGTATGTATTGTGAGTTTATTGTAAAGCTTTTGTCTGATTTAATATTTTCTGCTTTTTAACTCATGTCAGAAAATTAACAATAAATGCAGATTTTGCTCTATTACAAAATATTTTATGAATTATCTGTGTACAACAATCATTTTCCTTTGCAGAAGATAAACAGGAACCTCTAATATGGATACTTGACACTCCGTATTTCTATGGTAACGAATTCTACGGAACCAATGCAGGCGTGGCCTTGACCCCGGTGACTGAGCGGTGTTTCTTGACCATGTCTCAGGCCCTGAACAACTATCAGGGCAGCTGTGTGTCGGGCCCTGTTGGTGTAGGCAAGACCGAGACGGTCAAGGGGCTGGCCAATGTGCTGGGACATTACATCGGAACATTCCAGTGCTCCACTGAGTCTGACACGAGCGCCATGGGCAAGATTGTTCAGGGAACCGCCATGGTAATTAACTGAATTTCCTTAGGATAGAAGATATTTTTATGATTTTTTGTTTAAAACAAATTAGCAACATACGTTCTGCTGGTTTATTTTGCAAGAATGGATCACCATATCAATGATACATATAGGTATGGTTTAATTCAGGAAAGTTTGTACATCCAAACATGTTACACATGCAATTCCAATTAGACTTCTGAATATTATGTACAGAGTAAAACATGGTGGTTTTGTTGTATTTATGATTGCTACTATAAAACATTTAACTTTTATCCTCCTTTTTTGTGTAGGATGGCTGTTGGTGCTGTTTTGACGAGGTCCAGAGTTTGAACAAACAGGCAATGTCCGTCTTACTGGATCAGATGACAGCTGTTATAATGGCCCTGAAAGCCAGACAGCCCTACGCCACGCTCAGCGACGGACAGGAGGTATGCTAGAATAGCGGTTACTAATCACCCTTACTGGGAAAAACAATATACTTGCCATGAAGAATTCGACTGGAAAAATATATATTAAAAAAAAAAAAGAATTCCATTGAGATATAGTCGAACCTCGTTATCTCGAACTCGATGAGACCAATAAAAAAGTTCAAGATATCTGTGAATTCGAGATATCGAGGGTAAAATACTAAGAAAACAAGTGGTTGGGACCTCAAAATCAGTTCGACATAACCATGGTATTCGAGATATCAGTGTTCGAGATATCGAGATTCAACTGTATGTACTATTCAAACTTAAATTTGAGATTTGGAGTGTTTCTGTTTTCAGATCTCCATCAAGAGAACTGCTGCCGTCCACATGACCTATAACAAGGAGACGGCCCCTCCAGGCTGTAGCCTGCCCATCGATGTCAGATCTCTATTCAGAATGGTATCCCTTGTCAAACCAGACTTCAGCCTCATTCTGAAGGCAAAGTGTGCCGCCATGGGATTCAGAGCACCGAGTGTACTAGGGGCCCGTCTCAAAACTCTGACAGAGCTGGCCAAGGATGAATTGTGAGTTTCATGTTTTCTTTTTTTCATTGTAAAGTAATGAATGAGGGTATGTGTGTTGTACATGGAAATATTGCGAGTAAAATGTCAAATGATAGAGATGAAAAAAGACAGGAGGTGTCGAACACATCTGTATGAGGGAGAATCAGGAGATGAGGGGAATGGACATTATTATCAGTTGTCAATTATTGGATTATGAGTAGTTTTCAATGTAGTACATGTATGTAATTTTTTTTAATCCATAATTATAAGAAACCCATGGAATTGTACCCCAAAAATGTATGGAAAAATGATAAACTTGCATACAAAGCTGCAGGATTTTGTATCCCTTCACAGAACAGAAAAATAAATCCAGGGATTTATACCCTGTGGAAAAGTTACAACTTAACAAGTCAGAATTAACCACCACCACAGCCATAGAGATAGCAAATGGAGTTGTAAAGCAGTTTGAGAATTGACCAACCTGTAAAGTGAAAGTGATGAGAAATACATTCAGACATTTTTTTTTTTAACTAGGCCACCAGAGTGTCATCACCACTTCAGCGTGGCCACGCTTGTTGGAGTTCTGAAGAGAGCCACACAGAAAAGAAAGTTCATCCGGGACGAGAGGTCAGTGGACCGACTGGAGGCCAAAGACAGGGAAACTTCACGATCAGACAGCCAGGCCTCAGAGGCACCGACCAAAATAGTCAACCCACAGCAGAGTGTCGCGGGTAAGCTTAAATCACAACACATACCGAGAAAGAAGAATGTCTGGCATTTACCCGATGCATGTAAATACGTGACACGTGAGAGTAACGTACAGTCTGAAAAAGTATTGACTTCGAAAATCATTGATGAATGTTTTATACTCTTTTTTAAGCTTAAATGCATGCGTGCTATTCTAAGCGTAATCATTCATTAATCCGTTCTAATTGAAAATCCCAAGAATACATTGTTTGAATTCCATTAATTATTACCTAAAAATATGAAAATGTGTGATTAGCTTCGGATTTAATAGGACTGTGTTGTTCTGATTCTAATGCAAAACAGTTGCATGCATGCTTGCATTTTCAAAAATGTAGTCGGAAAATGTCCCCCAAGTTTCATCATTGCACATTTACCCGCGCAGACAATCGTATGTGAGAGAAATAAACTCAAAATGTTTCTTGTTCATGCATGATAGCCAAAATTGGTTTCTGAGTTCTGTTGCTGTTTTTTATTTAAAGAAAAATTTAGGGGCATGAATGCATGTAGAGTTTATTCTTCATCAACTGTTCAGTGAAGATCATTAACTCCGTACACACTTACAGAAGTTGTTTATCCAAATTTTCTGAAGTTTCGAGTTTTCCATCTTGAAAAAATATTGCGTGAATTATGTCAAATGTTGAAGTTTTACTGACACGAACTCATTGCATGCTTTCTACTTTTCTGATTACCACAGTCCAACAATACTTTGCCTCTCTTAATGGTAAGCGATAGATTAGCTCAGTGAAGGCTGCTAGTTTATGTGTTTAATGTTGTCTAATCTAGAATGGCAGGGCTTTCTTTGGTTTCTATCAATAAAGGACAGCATCTAAAACTTGTAGTATCTGGATTTTGAATTGATTAATTTGAAGAAGATGATCTTTCATGTTGCCTGTCATGTATCATATCCCACGCAATTATTATTTTTTGATTTTTCACATTTATTTATCTTTAGTTTCAGTAATCATTTTCACCACTAAAAGGATTTTTGCCTTCTTTAGATATTTGTGTTTAAAGGATGTATTTGAATATTTTTTTTATTTATGTAGCACTGCATATATAATTATTAAACACTAGTTGGATGTTACATATTTTCATTTATATGACGCATATTTTGACATTACCAGATCTCACAAACACAGTGAATTTGCTGTTCATGCAAGAATTGTAAAGAATTACTACAGCGATATGGGAAATATTCCCCTTCCATCTACACAAGACCAGTGTTTTTTCCAATAAATTATTTTCCTCTTTTTTTTTTTTTTCTTTTTTGGGGGGGGGAGGGGGGGGGAGGAGAAATTTTAGAATATACTGTATTAGATGTATCCTGTGTATGAGAAACCATCTTTGTAAATAGTATTTGTGTTGGTTTTTTTCATGTGATGTATATTAGATGTCTGCATGATCAAATTAGAGGTTGTAATGTTAATCAAATATGTTTTTGAATATTCAAATATAGTCATGAATATTCAAATTGCAGTTCCAAATATAGTAATATCTGAGGAACCAGAATCCAGTGAAATGCATGTTCATTTCCCCCGTAGAGCGACCATTCATGGTATATAAGTATACCCTCTGGAAAGATTAATAGATATTAAAATTAGTAGTTTATACATACTTATTAAATGTTGTCGCACAATATATATATATAGTCTTTTTAACAATCTGATCTCTCAATTCCTTTAAAAAAGAGCATTGACCATTAATTTAATTACATGCATATCTTACAATGCTTGATATTTGTTGTATCTATGCAATATATTCTAAAGGGAAAATATCTTAAATTTTCAAATATGTATCTGACATTTTCTTTACACTAGTGTTGCTTATTCAAAATAACTTGTAAATTCAAATTGTGAAAATTCAATGCTGGTTCTGTTAATGCTTAGTAAATATATACTAGCTAATTAAGACAATTGGATAAAGTTTCATCTGTAAATTCATTGTCATTATCTTTCTCATGCTGAAGAAGAAAGGCTTCTTGACAAAACTAATGTATGTTGAGACTTTGGGACTCTGTTATAACACACTGGGACTCTAACACTCAGTGAGCTTTCATTTGGGAAATGGGGAAAAACTTCCTGGAGAAGGTGATGGGTAGATGTAAGAATAAAATGAAATGATGACATTTGCTTCCTTTTACTTTGCTCTGATATAACTTGGTCCCTATATTATAATTGAAATCAAGTCAATGTCATTGTTGTGTTTTGAATAATATTTACGTACTCCCATTGTTCTAAATTGTGGCAGTATTTTAGAAACATTAGTCAATTTAATATTCATTGGAAATTTTTCAGTGGCAACCAAGTTGTCATAAAATGTCCACAGGTATTGGGTGCTATCGTTTAAATCTGGTACTCCCAACCCCCTGGACTGTAGAGGGAAGCTAAGCATGCTCTGGAGACAATCAAAGAAATAGTCGGACCAAGATTTACAGACCAGGTAACTATAAAGATAAAGATATAGAAAATAAGAAAAAAGTGTAAATCATATTTATGTAGTTTTATAATATTTCTTGTCCAGTTAAAGATTTGATAACATTTTGTATTCACCAAAGTTATTTAGATCTCTCTCTCTCTCTCTCTCTCTCGATCTCTCGATCTCTCTCTCTCCCTCTCTGGATCAAATTATTCCCAGTGGCAAATTTAATGTGAATTTAACCTACTTTCACTTTCATTTTGCAGAACATGAAGATATTTAAGCACATACTTGATGATGTATTTGCTGGTCTACCAGACCCCCCAGTGGTCCATCAAATCCCCTCGGCTAGAACCCGTGGCTTTGATGTGGAGCTGGTTCTCAAACAGAAGTGTATAGAGAAAGGTCTTGTGTCTCATGACCCGTGGATAGAGCGATGTAAACAGCTGTACAACATTTCCAAAGTACACCATGGTAAGACTGGCAACTTACAAGCAAAAGGCAAACTGGATTTATCATTTCTGTACACAAGTATAGTATAACTTACAGTTTATACACCCATCTTGAGACAGGGTGTATTATGCTATGGCATTGTCCATTTGTGCTCTGTAGATAAGCACAACAAGAAGATCAGATTATTTAAATATTTGAATCAGATACATCTCATCTTTGCATAGTGACTTTATATAAACTTCAAATTTATAAAATCAAATCGTAATCTGAACGTAATGGTCTATTTTGTGTACTAGGAGTGATAGTGGCTGGCCCCCCGGGCAGTGGTAAGAGCAGCTGTATCCAGACTCTGGTCGATGCCCTCAGTCTGTCCAATCAGGCGGGAGCATCCAGACAGTCCCAGACCAGCAGGACCACGGGAAACATACAGGAGAACCAGCACAAACTCATCAAAATCAACCCCATGGTGGTCGACGACTGTCAGCTCATGTTCGGTTACCTCAATGTAAACAATGACTGGGTGGATGGGATTTTCACCTCAGCCTGCAGAAAGGCAAACAGGGTAAAAGAGAATATTTAATACTATGGATTATTTTCTGTGTACATGTACCAGGTACTTGGTTGTTTACAGTACTAGGGGATAGGATCTGGCTGCAAAATTTTTAATTGATTTCATTGATCTATTCACAGAACCAGAGCACAACCTGGCTTTGTCTGGATGGACCCTTAAACCCAGGATGGGCTGACAACTTTAACCCATACTCAATGGGGATAAGTAATAGCTGCTTTAACTTTTTTTTACAGTGTATTGTAAAGGGTGGTAGGAGAGGGTAGATAGAAGAGAGAGGAGATAGGAGTAGGAGGAGTAGAGTGGGAAAGGAGAGAGAGAGAGAGAGAGAGAGAGAGAGAGAGAGAGAGAGAGAGAGAGAGAGAGAGAGGAGAGAGAAGAGAGAGAGAGAGAGAGAGAGAGAGGATGGTGAAAAGGGGATATGAAAAGAGCAAGAGGAGAGGGAAGGAAAGAAAGGAGGGAGGGGATCAGGAGGGGGGAGAAAAGGGAGAGAGGGGAGGGGGGGGGTCATCTCCCTGTGCCCCCCCCCTCCCATTATTTGTTTTCTAACACTGCTCCTCGTTTTCCTCCATGTTCATTCCATGCTTTATTTCCTGTTGTCTCTGTTGTAGGTCCTACACCTGAAGAATGGAGACAAGATGTTCCTGTCAGACAACATCATTGTCATTTTTGAGACAGACAACCTTAGCAATGCTTCTCCTGCCTCAGTCTCAAGATCAGTAAGTCTTTGTATTTGCAAAAGAGATACAGGGGTGTAAACCAAATCATTTTGTCCATATCTTAATTCAGGAGTCCCTGTTTTAATACCTTTTGGTGGAATGCAAAGATTGTGACTTCATGAGCCTACATTTACATTTGAGTGAAATTATCACAGAAAACAGTTACAAAATATTATCTAAGAATATTTCTTGCACCCAAGTAATGCTTTAGAAAAGTTAGAAATTTTCACACCAATTTCTTTATGTGTGAAATGATAACAGTTTATAATGATGAAAGCATCTCAAGACAGTTGAACAGAGACAATATGATTGACCACAATACCCCCCAGAAAGTTGAACGCAGACAGTATATAAATGACAACTGTTTCAACAGAAAGATGAATAGAGACTTAAATAGAAGACAGACAATGACCCCTAGAAAGTGTTTTGAATTGAATTGATATCGCTCCTGATTATTTTGTGACAAAAATAAAACAAAAAACTGTCTATTTTCTTGAAATGCACTATTTCCCTGTTTGAGGACTACAGATAGATTTTACATGAAACTTCATAAGATTAAACCAAATGTAGGGAATTGTGTACATTGACAAAGACGTCCTGGGCTGGAAACCATTGGCTGATGCCTGGCTGGAAAGCAGGTCCCCTCAAGAAATACATGTAAGTTTCAAATGATCATCCCCCCTCCCCCTCTGTAAACAAATAAAAATATCATGTCTGATGATAACAAATTCTATGTAGAAATGTATTGATTTTATAAACACTTCCTGTGCTTTGTGCCCTTTGATTATAAATGGCTAACTTCATTATCTATTCATTTTAATGATTCTGTTAGATACGATGTAGTTCTTTGTGTTTAAATGAAAAAGATTCTTTTGTTTACTGGAGATTGTTAGCTCCCCTCCCTATGTTTACACGTATAACATGTACATTACTGTTATCTAATGCCACTCTGTGTTTTTCAATTGCTCTGTAGGAGCAGGTAAGATGTGTGTGTCACTGTTTTTCGTGTTTTTAGTGATGTCACTGTTTTTCGTGTTTTTAGTGGTGTCACATTGTGTCAAATTGAATTGCAAGGCCATCCAAAAAAAAAAGGTTCCTCTCAATATGTGAAGGGGCCCATAATCAGATTACTTAGACATGCAGTTTTAATCATAAAACTATAGTAATTATTTACAACTTCATTAAAAGTAGCAATTATGTAATTGTATATTTTGATTATATATTTTTTTACATAATTATCTGTCTTACATATATTAGGAATCATTTTAGTGAGAGGAACCTAATTAATTTGGACTACCACATTTTAATTATCAATAACATCTCGTGAAATTTATTGATTACTAACTCAATAAAAGAAAGAGGTTTACTGACTGATCAACATTTTCCTTCAGAATGTTCCTCATCACAAATTTACCAGGGTAAGACCAACCAGAAATGATGTTATGTCTATATATAGATCAGGGTATCTCTCAGCTGTCAGTATCTAACTACCTGGTTGGCGGTCTTTGTCTATGATAAATCTATTTTTATTCCTGGGATGGTTCTTTTTTTTTTTTTGAAGTCTGAAACAGCATTCAATTGTGAACTAAATCAAAAGGGGGAAAAAAGTTTTTAATATTTTTGCAATTTACCTTTTTAAACTTTGCTTGAATACAGTCGAACCTTGTTATCTTGATCTCGGTGGGACCAAGAAAAAAGTTCGAGATATCCGTGAATTCAAGATATCAAGGGTAAAAATACTAAGAAAATAGGTGGCTGGGACTTTCAAATCAGTTTGACATAACCATGGTATTCGAGATATCGAAGTTCAACTGTATTTAACAATTTAATTTAACAATTGCTTAATATTGCATTAAAAAAAAATAGTAATAATTTTTTACAAAATGTTTTAATCATTGAATACATTCATCGTATTTGGATGAATTGAATCGTTCTCAGTAATTGGAATGGAAAGTGAAGTGTCACTCAAATAAAGTCTTCCTAATCACAATTTAGACCTTATCCTGATCAATCAGCAGTTAATATTGATACAGAATATATAATCCAAAGGTCACGGCTAGTCTGCAAACTTAAGTGATCATAGTGTAATATAACCTGCTAAACGCTGTATTAGAGAGACTTACAGGCTAACTGAAATTTAACCACGTTTACTTATACACAAAATGATTTGTAACTGTTGAGAGATGTTGACTTGTGACTGTTGTCGTCTAGGACCAGAGGGACCATTACCAGTTACTGGTCACAGTGAGTGGTGTTGGCTGTTCACTCTTTAGTTTCTCTTTTGGATCTGGTTGACTTTATTCAACTATGCATCATATCTTTGCCAAATCCATTTAAATCAATTAACTAGTCAGAAATTCAATGTCACCAAAGAGATCAAATAAAATTTGTGATGTTTGGGTAGAAGATAAGTTTAGACTAATGAACATGACTTGATGCATGGTTGATATTTTATCATGAACTTTAATTATTATATTTGTCCTGTAGAATGAAACACGTGTATGTAGATCAGATTAGGTGTCTGCCAGTAGACCTGACAAAACGTTCAGTCGTGCTGTAGATTTCCATCTGATGTATTTCCTGTTACCAATCCTGTTTTCAATTGCTAGTTTCTGAGTTTTCTGTTCCAAGTGTGTGTTGATTGTAATTTTTTCCTTATTTCACTTGCATTACTTTGACAGTATCAGAAAAAGCCTGATGCAGGCGATACTCTTGATGCCGAACCAATCAAGACGGTGGAAGGGGTAAAGATAGATATTAGGGCTGGAGGGTGGTTCTGTTATGTTTGTGATAGAGTCACATTTTCGCACCATGTTTTGTAGTAAATCTTGCAATAATTGGTGTGGTTTGAAGTGAGGGCAAATGAGATGGAAATTATGAATAAGAACTAATGAATTTATGAGTAAGGTAATGGGGTATTGAGAAAATAATTGGTAATCTGATCTGACTGTGTTTTGGGGGTGGGGAGAATTCAATGCTGAGTTTAGCACTTAGATATTGTGTTTTTCTGTGGAATCATTGAAATTTTTAGCGGCCAATTTTTATGGAATACCGAAGATTTTTCCATTTTCATTGGGATATAATTTAGCTGCTATGATTTCTATTGAAACATCACAAATTTTGCTGTGGTGGCATAGCCTTGAAATCCACAAATATTTAGCCATCATGAAATTTATTGATTCCATGGTAGATAAATGCACCATATGTGTAGCTGTAGTGATAAGCACAATGCAAAGGAATCTATTTTTAACTACATTTTCATTTGGAATATAAAGCTCTCAAATTACATGTGCTTTGTGTTGATTCTTTAACCACTTTATGATTCAGTACTTTTCACTACAGGTGCTTCAACGAGCCTTTGCAAAACCTTGGACCAATCTCCCAGTTTGTTCTTAATGAAGCCAGGTATTTTTTGGTTTATATATACTCAACTATATGTTATCCAACAGAGGAATTAATTTTGCTGTGAAATAAATTTTGGAAACAGATATTGGTAAATCATTGATAAAGATGAACAAAGGAAAATTAACAGTTAATGGTTTCTGTTGAATATTAATGTACATCTTTTACAATGTGTGATAAACACAGAAACAACAATTACTCATGGTAATGTTTCACCTCGTAAGTCACGGTAACTGCAGAGCTATAGATCTCGAAGAAATATGGGAAGAGATCAAGATTTTCCCAGAGCACTACATTAAGGTGGAATATGTAATTTGTATGTCTAACATTTTAATACAAGATGAAAATGATGACGATTTTGGCTCTGTGCTTCAGACCGCGTCTGTCCCTGTCCTGGTGGGGATGTTTAAGACCGTGCTGGGACTCCAGCTCAATGCTCGCCAACAACAATGAGATCGGAGGCGAGCTCATATGACGACTGTATCTGTTCTGCCTCATCTGGACGTTTGGTGGGCCTGCGGACAGTGCGGACAGAAGTCATTCAGTGACATCCTCAGAACCTCTCTAATGCGTGAGTGCAGATGATTTTTAAATGAAAAGCTATATTCAAATCAAGGACAATGTTGAAGTCTTTATCTTTTATAGAACTTTGAATAAAAGCTTCCATTTTGACACATACATTTTCAGACTGCCGGACGATGACCGAGATATCTGTGTGTTTGATTACTACGTTGATGAATCCGGTGAATGGGATCCTGGACCTCAAAGTGAGTTATCTCCTCTTGCCCGAAAAGTGAAAATTACACATTCTAGATATTTGAAAAGAATGACTTGACTTCCATTTCTTCAATTTAATTTTTAGGCTGCCAAAGCGTATATTCAGACAATCGGACATGCTGGGGAGTCTTTGTTCATCAGTTGATACGGTGAGTACTGGGCCGGGATTCATAAAGATATTTAAGTTATGCTTAAGTAACAAGCATTTACTTAAGTCATTAAAAAATACTTAAGTAACGCTAAGAAGTGTTTTATTCTTAAAGTTTTATTCATAAAGCAACTTATTTCTCAGAAAATTCTTAAATGGTTCTTAACTTTAAGTGTGGTCAATAGCAGTCTTAAGTTGTTGAGAAAACTTAAGTAAGGATTCAAAATGGCTGCCAAACAGAGTACACAGACGGCGTTTTAGAAGAGAGAGGGACTATTTAGCCAGTACAGTGATGTAAAACTTGCTGCATTTGGATTTGGCCGGTATTTATTTCATTGAAAGTTTTGACTGGACATCAATTTGTCAATAGTTCACAGAGAAATCACGTATAATTACCCACTTCAGAAAATTTTGCTCACTGAGAACTGAAGCTAACTCGACGATTTGTTGCCACTGCGCAGATACACTGTGCACCGGAGAAGACACGAGTGTTTCCCGAGTCCACCGTACCTTCAATACATGTCATTCCGACGAATTATTCCGCGATTCATTAAATTCCAACACAAAGTGATGAAGATGAAAACGTAAACAGACATCATTACCACAACACCAACACGCAGGTGGTCTAACTACACAATCCTCGATGACCGAGTTCCACGCATGACGCCAGGATCCGCACTGAAAGTGGTCTAGCCTACTGTTTGAACAACGAAGGTTCCCTGTTCACACGCACTTGCTAGGAGATAGTGGGTATCCTTCAAAAGGATGGTTGTCAGACAAACTACAACAGGTGAGAGTTATCATTTTTCCGCGTACAACTTTCATAGCCTACTTTCTCTTTGATCGTAAAGCGCCCTCTACACTCGTAAAGTGGCGGATCCAAACTGGCATTTATTTATTTTTTTTTAAATATTCAAATACCAATATGTTTACATGATTTTTTTAACTGCATAATTCTTTTAATATGTTTCCAGCAACAGACTGACATTACTGTAAAGGGTCTATATAACTATAATCAATTTATAATTGAAAGGGGAGGGGGCAAATAAAATAAGCTGGCACTTACAGGGTTTTTTTTGGGGGGTGGGGGTAAAGGGCTTTTTCTTATCTATTTTGGACTTTTTTGGGCATGCAAGGCATTGTTAGCATCTATTTAGAGAGTTTTCAACCGAAAAATGAATTAATTGTTGTAGACTATTTTTTTTTTTAAAAAAGGGTCTGTTGGGTGTCCTCAAACCAAGCAATGTGTTGCATCATAAAATAAATATTCGTATCGATCATACCCAATATTTTTAATCATAAAATTGAAACGGCAAAATATTTTGGGAACACATAAAGTGTAATGAGAAGTGTGAAATGAAAATATGTTATTGTTTACAAAATTGATCTACAATACTGCTTGTCAGAGATTGGGGTGGATAAGATGGGACAATTGATTATTCTAAAATATTCATGATTATAAATTGAGACACCCCTTTAAATATGGCAATAAGTGTTCATATTCTAAATAACCGAGGACTAAATTAAGATTTTCTTTGTTTGTCCTTACATGAACATACAGGTATTTGACTTCCTAATGAAAATCTTCAATCCACTGACTTTACATTTTATTTAATAAATCATTTCAGTTTTAACTTTATATTTTTCTTTAGACATTCCAGCATTATTTTGTACTAGCTATTACACAATAACATTTACCAGAAATAATGATAACAATTATTATTGCAGCAGAATTCAAACAATATAACATAAACATTTCCTATCCATCTAACTTTTTTTTATACTCCAGATCAATTAAAAGGGCAAACAAAACACATTTCATAAAAACAAATATATCCCATATTTTTATTAAGTTGAAAAATAGCTTGTTTTAAAAAATTATAAATAATTTTCATGAATAACAGTCAAAAGCACACATATAATTTTATTCTATATTTTTCTAGTGTATTACAACTGAATCTAAAAAAAATATCTTTTTATTCATGTATGTAAATTGAAACTCGCACTAAAAAAAAAAAGAAAGAAAGAAAGGAAAAATAAACCACCACCACCACCCCCAAAATAAAAACCAACAACAAAATAGCACCCCACCCCAAAAAAATAAAATAAAATGGGGGATCACAACAAAATACAATATCAATAATTTAAAAAATCACAACAAATATGTCTATTCATTTGATTTATAGATATATCATTCCTTTTGTTTCAATGGGTTTTTTTTATTTTTAGTTCCAAAAACTGGACTTCCAGTTCCAACTTCCTACAAGTTAGCTAGCTCCTCAATTTTCCTTTTCAGGTCAGGCCCGGGGTGCTTGCTTTTAGCTTCAGAGGCCAAAGTGGAAGACGTGCTGTACATTGATGGTATTGAAGGTTCTTGAGTAGGTACTGTGGCTATTAGAGGAGCAGATTAAAAAATGTGAGGATGTGTACCAGGAGGGCCCTCACAGACACTTATTCTCCTGTGATGAAAAGAGAAATGCTTACTTGTATTTTGATTTATATGAATGATTAAATGATGATTGTATATTAATCTTAGTCTTTCATATCAAATTGATGTTAATTTGCCGTAACAAATCAAAATATAGAAAAGACAATTTCTGTCATTGAATTATAACATGATGTTGTTTAATAAAATTTTGGCCACAAGAAATAGTTGTGCTTAATTGTTAATTTACTTACACAGATCCCTCATTAAGTACATCAGGTTGTAGCAGAGCAGTGTCAATATTCTCCCTATACCCATTGGGCAAGGTTTGTACTCCAATTACACTTGTAACAACCTTAGCTTACGAATAGTCCGGCTTATTGGTGAAAAAATTGCTCACTTGATGAGGAAAACACCAAATTTGGTGTGGTGGTACTTTTAGGTCTACTAACCAATATAAGCTATGGACCCACTCGCAAAATTAAATATGGCCGCCATTTTTAAAATGGCCGCCATATGGCATATGTTTTCCATTGTTTGTTAAATAGCATAACAATTTTCAATGCTAGCACTTCAAAATAAATTCTCGATTAATGTATGGTGGTTATTTTGAAAGCTTTAATAACTGAAATTAGTAAAATTCAATATGGCTGCCACTTTCAAAATGGCCGCCATATGGTACATGTATATATGTTTTGCTTGTTTGTTTGATAACATAACTATTTTTAATGTTATATCTATGGTGGTTACTTAGAAAACTCTTATAATTGAGATTTGTATAATCTAAATATTGCCGTCATCTCTTAAATGGTGCCCGTTGGTAGTATCACTGTTCATCAGATCATTGAAAGAAGGCAATTTTCAATTGTACAGAAACTGTATTTCACTTCTTATTCCTTTATTTTTTGTGCTTGATCACCCAAACTATACTAGAT